>JADGJH010000147.1:2656-16051 GCA_027596945.1 Physocladia obscura
TCTGGAGGGGAGCGAGTTTTTTTTTTTTTTTTTATGTTTATACTACCAATATCAGAATATGAAACATCAGGTTTTTCATTTTCTCCAAGCATTGCGATAGTAGAATCTGCTTCCGGAGGCAAAACATCCACTAGGGCATTTGAGTGACGGTGTAACGCGACACTAGACGATGGCTTCAAGAGTTCTCTGTCGATTGTGCTCAAAATACGGACGACGTAATTCGATCCGGTTGTCGACGAGACGATTCCAGAATGTTGGTCAATTGCTTCCAAGAATTGACCTAACATTATTATTTAGCTGAGGGCAAAACAAGCAACAAGTAATTCAAGAATTAGTCGAGGTACGTATATAGCAAACCTATAACAAGAGGCACAGACTGGATACGCTTCACTTCTTCCTGAGCACGTAGAAGTTCACGTCTCAAGTTTTTTTGTTCGTCTTTGATATATTCTTCCTGTAACGCAATAAATTCCAAATGGCGTTGCAGTTTCTTCAATTTCGTGTAGAGATCTTGATTTGATTCAGTGATGGCGGCGGCGCCAGGGGCCAGATCCTATTGTCGCATAAAGTCAAATGAAGCTAATAAAGAAATGCTGCGAGTTAAGACAACCAGCATATACCTTCTTGACCAAGGCGATTCCGAGCTCGTCCATTTTTTTACCTGGTTATGTGCGGTATTATAGTTTTCTAGTTAAGTCGTTTCGCTGAAGGTGACGCGGCTTCACCTTTTTTCAAAAAAAACTTTTAATCTTTTCGTTCACAGAAAGATGAGGAATAAAGTGACAGAAAGTGATAAAGATTGTGGCGAGCGCGGAAAGTTGCAATTTCGTATCCTTCTTAGCCAATGCAACTGCAACAATAAAGACAGAGAGGAAAGAAGAAAAGTGTTTTGTGTGCTTCGAATTTCAGCTACAAAAAACACCTCCAAGCACCAAATATTCAATATGGCAGACGTATCGTCAACATCCGCTGTTGCGTCGGCAGCAAGCACAAATATAAACACGAATACAAATACTGCGGCTGGCATTGGTGGCGGTGCACCTCCGTTCTCCGCCGGTGACAAGATTCTGTGCTTTCATGGCCCGCTTCTTTACGAAGCAAAGGTCACCAAATCTCTAAACATTAAATCTTGTCCGAACTTACCGTCGCTTTTTATCCGTTTATTCCTCAATCTCAGGTCCTAAAAACCGACCAGCGCGGTGACGGCCAATACTATCTGGTCCACTATAACGGCTGGAACACGAAGTATGCTTGACTGGATTCTTTAACTTTCTCACTCACCATCGCCCTCTCAATCTATTTTATTTGGTCTGTGCTCAATGGTTCTGATACGCTTTAATTTCGCATTGCCGCCGTTTGTTTTTTTCATATCCTTGTCAGATGGGATGAATGGGTTCCTGAAGCTCGCACCCTTGTTCACAACGAAGCAAACTTAAAGCGCCAAGCAGATCTCAACAATCTGTCGACAAAAAAACAACGCGCGTCGACTGGCGGTTCTTCATCAGCAGCAGTCTCAGGTGCTTCTTTGTCAGCAAATGTCACTGATTTTTCTACAAATCGTAAACGCGCCCGCGATGCCGGCGAAAAAGAGGACGAATACCTCAGAAGACCGGAAATCAAAATTCCTATTCCAGAATCTTTGAAAATTCAGCTCGTTGATGATTGGGAAAATGTGACCAAAAACCAAAAGGTATCAAATTCCACAACCAAAAAAAAGAAAAAAAGTATTGCAAAAAAATATTTATAAAATATATATTCAGCTGGTTTCTTTACCCCGCACTCCCAATGTTGCGCAAATTCTGAAGCTTTTCAAGGAGTCTGCTCTGAAAAATGCAGTGGATCAGTAAGAATTTTTCGAGATAAAAAACTATCTAACCTTCTATCGAAAGACAGCAAGAGGACGTTTTGGAAGAATTAGCAAGTGGAATCAAAATATACTTTGACAAAGCGCTTGGGAATATTTTGTTGTACAGATTTGAGCGCCATCAGTATGTGGAGCTGAAAAAAAAATTTAGTGACAAGGAAATGAGTGAAGTGTATGGTGCAGAGCATCTTTTGAGGTTGTTCGGTTTGTATAATTACCTTTTTTTTGTTCGTGTGTCATATATTTCACCCAAAATCTAATATGGTCGATTATAGTGCAATTACCCCAGCTAATTGCTCACACAAACATGGATCAAGAAACAATTACTGTTCTCAAGGATCATTTTGTCGAGTTTTTGAAGTTTGTATATTAATTGGACTGAATTTATTTGGTTTTGAAGCTTTCTTCTTCAGGTACATGGAAGTAAATGCATCGCAGTTATTTCTGCAAGCCTACGAGGCCGCATCTCCCACCTACGGTAAATTATAACCAATCAGAAGTTTATTGGCCTAATTATCCTTTATTTTTATTTTCTCGTTCATTGTTTCTCCAGTTGCGGCCGCCAAAAATTTGTTGTAAGGGACAGAATGATGAATTGCCCCACAAAAAGAAATAAAATAAAATAATAAGATTTACGCGTTTGCGAAAAACTAAATGGCAGATTGTGAGCTTTTGCAAGAGATGTTTTCGTTACAATCATCTCATATATCTGGATGCTTGAACCAGCAGTATGTGACAACAAATGAGAATGGACGTGTAACCCAAATGTGAATTTTAAATTTTCTTTGTGAAATATACACCAACGCTCATTTATTATATTTTCTTCGAATGTAGAATATTTCGTGGAAATAAAATTACAGGAAGCATTCCTTTGAATATTGGTGAATTGTCCTTTTTAAATTTGATGTGAGGGTATTTTTTGAATTTGAAAGGAATTTGACGATACTTCTAAGTGATTTATCTTCAAATTTGCTCACTGGAACAATTCCAACAAGTATATGTGATTTGAAAAATCTCACAACACTGTTAGTCATCTACGTAGAATTAAATCCAATGTGAACAGCACACTAATAGGCAGTTGGCAAATAATGTATTAACTGGAGAAATACCACCATGTCTCATAAACTCACCAACTTTGATTGATTTGGATTTCAGTGGAAACGATTTGTTTGGAAGCATACCACCTTTACTGAGTTTGTCGAACCTCATTACTGTGTATATAACAACACGTCTTTGAAACAAAAATAACCAAAAACATCAAAACTGCTAGAAATCTGAGCTCAAACTATTTCAATGGCCAACTTTCTGAAAGTATTGCAAACTACGCCCTGAATCTTATGTCTTTGTTTGTGATAACTGTGCTTTTAGAAACGAGTTTTATTAAATTTACCTTTTCAGGGACGTGCATGAAAATCAGTTTTCAGGCGCATTGCCAAACAACTTCGATGGATTGTACTTGAAATATTTGTGAGTTTTTTTATATTTTTATTTTATTTTATCATAGTCTAAATAACAATTCAGTGATGTAAGTAACAATGGATTTTCAGGGAATATATATCATGCTGCAAATATGATTGAAGCATGTGAATACACGTAAGAAGCATTTCAAAACCACTCACGTATGCTAAATTATCGATTAGAAACTTGAATACAAATTATTTTAATGGGACGCTTCCAAATGCTTTATCTGAGAGATTTGGAAATGGGTAAGCAAATATTTTTGCTGTTTTTTCATTAAAAAAATAAAGATAAAAAACATTAAAAAAATATATAAAAACCACATGAAGATTTTTTATAGAGAATTGTTTCAACAGCTTGAATGCGTTAAACCAGCGTTCAGAAGCGATTTGCGTTGCAAAAAATTACACATTCTCTCGCACACAAATCGAGAAAACATCAACTGCGACTTTTCATGCGATCAAGACGATGTTTTCCATTGTTTTTTTCGTGTTTTGTTTTTCAATTTGAAGAAAAAATTCATGTCATTTGTGTGTTTCTTGTTTGATCTATAATCAGATTCTAACTGTTTTTTTGCATCCACAGGCACTGCGATATGCTCCGCGCTCACAACCTCGTGAATCTGTCGATGCCGCTACTGCGAGGCTAAAGAGCTGCAAGACAATCGATTCAGAAATTACCGAATTTTTCAGAGAAAGGTGCCAATACACAAGCAATCCATCCAGCCCAGTTCAATCTTGCACCGCCCCTTATTACTCATGTTTGATTCCAGACTCAGTGGGATGGTCTATTTTGTTTTTTGATTTTAACTTTAATTATTTCAGATGCGCCATCGAAGTGGCTTATCACAGAAGCCTCGAACAGTTGTCGAAAAAGACTCTCTCGGTTCCCAATGTTGAATTAGGGTATATTATATAGCTTTGTTTTTTTGTTTTCATATTTGTTTGTTTTAACTTTTTTCTTCCTTAGGGGTTTTGTAAATGTTTGGAACAAGTTGCTTGGGAGCATTGCCGAGGAAGCTCAATTTCACAAAAACTTGGCTCTTGACCTTTCTGACAAAGTTGTTGGGTAAGTTTGCTTAATTTAATTAGGTAAGTATTTTTTTTGTTCACTTTTATTTTAAGGCCAATGACCTCTCGTATGGAAAACGACAAAGATTGGCGTCAAGTTCGCACTGTGCGTTTTTTTATTTCCTATGATCTGATTGATAAATTACTTTATTTTAGCATGAAGTTGAATTGGGAAAGCTTCTCAAATCGTACGAAGACGAAGTTAAAGGGCTGAAGAAGGATGGAAAAACTGCTATCGGAGGTCTTTTGAAAACATTTAACAAAAAGAAACCGGAAGGTATTCGGATCTTGTCCAAAAATCTCTTGCTAAACAAGAAAATGATAATTAGATACTTCTCCTGAAGTATCCGCTGGCATTGAAATCGCCAATAAATCATTCGAAAACAAGGCTGGACCAATCCTTCAGGTAATTTGTCTGTTTTTGCTAGTATAATAATAATAAAAATTTTTAATAGAAATTCGAAAGGATGGATAAATCTCGCAAACGAGCATTGAACACATCTTTGTCGCATTACTGTGAATTACTTGCAACAAATTTAAAGCCTATTGCTGATGTAATGAAGCATTCAATAGTTTTATACCTGAAATTTATGTACACTAGATTCCCGACCGAATTTTAGCTGTACTACTTGGATTTGAAGTCGATGACGATACTGAATTTTTTGGAAAAATTTTGGGAACTGCAGAAGGCAAGCTATTTTAATTTCAATTTGTTGAATTTCACTGACCCATTAAACATTAGACGGCGACGTATTCGATAATATTGCATTTTCTCCACGTAAAATCAACGACGAACCTCAACAAACTATAACTGCTTCTCCACCTGCAAATGTTGATTCAGAAGGGTTCACAATCGTGCCGGAATCGACAAACTTTGCACTTGATGCCAAAAATACCGATTTTGACAGTTCTGACGATGAGAATGTGTGAGTTGTGTTTTATTACATAAGTAGACAGTTGAAAAAATAACTCCTTCGCAGAATTATTGAAGCTCCTAAAATAAAAGTTGCAATAAATTCTGACATAATTCGCGATGAGAATTCGGCTCTTAACTTGAAAATTTTAGCCCCCGCACTTCCCGCTTCCAGAAGAAAGACGTGAGAAATCAAATGAAAATAATAATAAAATTTAATTTTTTTTTACAGCCAAAATCGTCAAACAATTTTAGAATATCCAGTGATTGAGCCGATTCCTGCATTATCATCTGTGAATGTGCCTACGAACCCATTTAGCACCGCTTTGACTCCATCCAAGGCTGTGATAAAACTGCAAGGAAATATCACAGAAACTGTGAATGTTTTAATTCGTGACGGTACTATTGAAAAACTATTGCTCACAGGAGAGATTTCGATCACAATTCCACCAAGTACCGCAGCCACTCCGGATTCACGATTCAAATTGACCATTCTCGGAACGGATGCTTTTGAAAAATTTGTCGTAAATGAATCATGTGCAACTGTTTTTACAGGAATGGAAGGAAATGGCCTCGACATTGATTTGGCAAAGCTGGGAAGCGTGCCAAATTCCCATATTGTTGCAAAGTATCAAGTACGTGTTCCAGATGATGAAATTGATTTCTATGCTCCTATTTTAGCCAATCCGCTTTGGAAGTGCGAGTCTCATTCGACTTCACTTTTACTTCCATACGAGTACAATACCGACCTTATTCGACGTTTAAATGTCGCAGATCTAAAAATTCTGGCAACTTTGACTGACGGCGGCGATTTGAAATCTACTCAAATGAAGCCAGATGGTGTTTGGAATCCCGAAAGGCGTTCTATTTTATGGGACGTTGGTAATTTCAAGGATCCATCTAATCCAGCATCCAATCCAACAACTGTTGCAGGCTCAATTCGATCCGACAGATCGTCGGTGATTAGTCAGGACCCTTTCAAGGTGATTGCAAGAATTGAAACTACTTCTCAAGCAACGCCTGGGACTATTGCAATTCATTTTAAAGCAGGTGGATTGTTATCTGGAATTGACGTTGATATCACTGATCACAATGACATTATATTGAACGAAGTTTCAAAAAGTACAGTATCTGGCAAATATGCATGTGTCCCTTGAAACTTTTGGATTGGAATATACTTTTATTGAATAATTAATCTATCAATGTTAATTTTGTCCTGCAAAAATGACATGATCCTTCCTGGAGGTATTGATAATTCCATTCATCGTCCATGAAAAAATGCAGACATTTTGGACACATTACTATAGAAGCATCAGAATGAGAAACTTTATAGTATCTTACTGGAACGCATCGTTTCCCCCAATCTCTGACAAAAACATCTCTGGAGTGAACCTCGGCTAAATCTTCTCGAGTGAGAGTCAACCACGAGCCTGATCGATTCATTCCTTCGATTTGCCTATTTAATTCATTTTCTGAATCTTCTTCATCCTTTGACTGTTTTCCGTGCTTTTTTTTACTTAGATTTATGTATTCATCTCGCTTTCTTGTTGGTTCTTTGTTTATGAGCGTTAATGCCTCTGAATCTGATATACCTTCAGCCAATACAAACTCAACGAGAGGCAATATTTGAAAAGAGTATAATGAGCGAATAAACTTTTCTTTGCATTCTATGCAACTATCACCCTTAGAGTTTAGCATTGGATTCACTGTGGAGCAAACGTAACATTGAGGCAATAAATCTTCTCTATCCGTAGATGGTTTTCCCCGCAAAGTAAGAGAAGCAATATTGGTCAATGTTTCCCATTCTGGGGGGATTTTATAGTGCTGAAGCCTTTCATATCCATAACGCGCCAACTTGAAAGCTCCAATATTGCGTGCAATTTTTGTGATTGCGAGTAATATATATGCTTTTGAAATACCAGGTGGCGCTGAGTGTGTCATCGTGTAGTTTAGCAGAAAAGTTGCCATGCTGAGCAGAGATTCCGGCAAGTGGGATGTAAAAGGCTCGTCAATGAACTTTCTAACAGAATGAAATGCAAAATAAACTTCGGATGTGGCACGGTGTTTTCCAAAAGCCGTTAATGCGTCTATGGTTTCATCATTAAGTTTATTGGACGATTGGGTTTCTAGAATAGATTCGAGGTATTCCATTGAAAGAAGATGATTGTAGTAAGCAGCATCGTTAAACCTCCACTCTGTTACTGCATTTTTCGCAAGTTGTTCCAACACTCGTACTGCTTCATCAATTCTTCCCGCTTTTCTATAATTTATTTGCGCTTCAATATACCTGTCATTCATTGCAAGCCATGTTGCATATGGCAGGTATATTTGGCTTGTGAATTCTGGATATGTTTCAGCGATTCTGAATGCTTCCTCCCACTGCAAGAGGTCAATATGGTGAGAGAGCAATTGACTTATATCACCCATTTTAATCAAGCACTCGGCAGCGTAATGGTGTTGATTATATTTTTTGAAGTAGAAAAGGCATTTACTTAAAGCTTTTGTATCATTTTTCTTCAGTTTTCTTGTAATTTCGATCAACCTATCAACGGCTCCACTAGGACCAATAATATTTATTGCCTGTAAATAATCCCCTACTTCGATATAAGTGGTTGCTGCAGCAATTAAGTCGTTACGGTCTTGTTGTATTTGCGCCTTTCGTTTTAGAATATCAACAGGGTCCATGTTGGTTTCAGATGCAATCTGAGTTGCATATTCCCACATATTCAAATCGGTATACATTTGAATTGCACGAATATGATTTCCTGCTCGTTTAAACAAGCGAGCAGCCTGATTTTTTTTAATTTTTAATTTTTAAATTTTTTTGTTCGGGAATCGTCGAACTTACTTCATGAAATTTGCCAACATACGTATTTATTTCTCCAACAATGTTGTCCATTTCATATTTTCCCTCTGCTTTCATACGATCAATTAGTTTGAGAAGATCCAGAAATCGAGAATCTCGCAATCGGATGAAAGCTTTTTTTGCAACATCAAAACTCAAACATTCCAGAGACTCCATTGCCAGTCGCCTCCAGTCATTTTCGGTAACACCTAAACATGCTACTTTGTATCCCATATCGAATTCTTTTTTTTCCAAGTACCGCTCAAGTGATGTCGATTGAGGGACATCAACAGTTGTCATATTGTATATATGAAGAGAAAATATACGAGAGCCTTTGAAACCAACCACAAATCCTTGCATTTTTTGTTGGTGGGACAGAAAACTTCCTGTTTTAACATTCAGGACACCATTTCCAGAATAGCAAAGCATATCATCCAGTTCCGAGTTCCAAGACACACTATTTGCGTTTGGTTCCTGAAATAGCAGCTCTTTGGTTTTGACGCAGTATACGAGACAAGTATTGTGATCATCAACAACTGCAAGTTTTGTACGGCTCAAATTCAAGTCAAGGCAGCGAATAGCGGTCTGCTGTTTGAGCAAGGGAATTGGGAAAGGATTATTAACAAATATTTGAAAGATTTGTCCGTTTTTCATTCCAACGAGAAGTCCTTCCTGACCTCGCGGACCACCAATTGCTTTAATATATCGAATTAATGAATCAAGATTCCATTCTCGCTCTTTATCTCCATTGAACTGATACATTTGAAGCTTTTTTTCCAAGCAAAGAATAATGTGTTGAGAAGTTACAACAAGTAGATTACAATCCAATTTTTTTTGCAATTTCTCTTTAATACGATAATGCATATCCGTAGCATCATCATGAAAGAGCTCATAGATAATTATCCGGTCAGTTAATTGTACAGCTAAACGGTCTCGATAAATTGCAATTTTTTTTACATAATCACGACATTTAATTCGCGCTCGTTGGTCAGTTACTAAATGCTGAATCACAACATCAGTCATATTTTCGCGAAATGCATATCGATCATTGTAAAGACCATGAACGGTATTAAAGACAATTTGGTGTACTGAAATTGATCCATCATTGCATCCAACTGCAACATAGTTTTGCTTTGGCTTCACTTTGCAGCACCATACCCAACTTTCACGCTCACATACTACTCCAAGCTTAATTCCCTCTGCTGTCCATAAAGTCACTTTTTGATCAGAACCTCCAATAACGACAAAATCTCCACTCGAAAAAAAAGAAACGCCGGTTGGATCATAACCAAGTGTTCTTTCTTTTCCAACTTGCCGACCATTAAGTTGGAAAAATGCGAGTTTTTGATTCCAGTCTGTAACGGCAAGCAAATCAACGTCTCTTTCAGCTGAAGGACACCATTGAAGAGACCAAACTGGCACATTTCCTCGTTCAATTCTAACTTTTTCTTCTCCAGTTCTGGAACGAATCGAAACGTGGCCATTAAATAATCCAAGTGCGAACGATTGACCATCATGAGTCCAGGATGCTGTGAGAATTCGAGCGGGAACCTTATGCTTTTTGTAAAAAATTTTGTTTGAAGATTTTTTTTAATACCTTGTGCTTTTGGACGTTTTTTTGTTCTGGTGACCATAACCCAAAGTCAGATGCAGTACACGAGAGTACTTGGCCCGTAATAGGATTATGGGATAGTGCTTGAATTGAGTCAGAATGAGAATATTTTAAAATTCCCTCCATCTTCGAACTCCAGATTATAACTTGTTTATCGGCTCCTCCTGATGCAAACCTATACGAATTATTTTTAACTTAAAAGGCTAAATTTACGTTTTTAATTTTCTTCTTTTTTATTTTATTTTATTATTTTTTACCGGGAGCCATCGGCAGCATAATCGACCGCGAAAATAGTGTCTTTGTGTGCTTTTAAAGTTTGGATCAATTCGCCTTCTGCAACTTCATATACAAAAATTTCCGATCCTGCCCCAACAATAAGCTGACTTCCGTCAGGCTATACTTGATCAAATGATCTTCGATTAGATACATAACGAAAATAATGATGAAACTACCTACCTTGAAAGTCAAATCATAAATTGGTAGTTTATTTCCATCGCGATCATTCACATTATCAGACCTATAAAGTGTCGTATAAGCTAAACAAGTTTTATGCAACTCAATCCCACCAAGCTAAAGACGTCCGCATTGGTGACAATTTCAATGAGATTTTTTGTTCAAATATTAGTTTGGAGATGCGAAATTTCAATCTATAGCTATTTCCCTTAAAAATTACGCTTTTATAATCGATTTTTTATTTTCTATTTACCAACTTTAACTCTTCAACTTTCTAAGATTTAAATTCAAATGAGAAATTAATTTCTAAAACAGAAAAGAGAAACCTGTTCAAAAGACTTCAACTCCTGTTCGTACAAAGAAATCTTTTCATCTACTCTTCCGATTTGCTGCTGAAGAGACTTCATTGTATCCTTCAATTGCTCCTTCTCCTACTTGCAAAATAAATTATTTTTTGAGAAATTTTAGTAGATTTTTAAAAAAAAATACTCAACAATTGGATCACAATCAGACAAATCGTCATTTTCATCATCTCGAGTAAGTTTTTGAAATTCATCATTCTTGTATTTTCGACCCAGTTCTGATTGAAATGACAGTAGCTTTACCAAAACTTACACAAGCTTTTCTTTGATACCTTTAAAAATAGTATCATCTCCTCCTTTGGTTGCAAACCAATCGTTGATAAACACTCTTTTTCCTTTGAATTTAAAATTCATTTTTTGGTTCTCATCTGTCCAAATCAAAATGCTTGGTTGTCAAAAATGCTTTTACAAATACAAAACAAACCGCGAATTTCTGCCAATTCTTTTAAGAACAGAGAGCTCAAATGTTGTATGAATAAAACATCGTACCTTTCGTGCTGTTGCTTTAACCTTCATTGTATTTTAATAATTTGCTTGAAAATTTCCAATTGAAACTTTACCGTTCGTTTACCACAGATACAGCTTTTAGCTGATAGGAGAGACTTGTTACTTTTGACAATTCATTTTGAAGCATTTCAGGAGTTCCAGTCTCGCATATTAGCTTTTGAATCTTGCTGCATAAATACTCTTTTTCATCTATATGGTTTGAGGCGCTGCGTATAATTAAGTCGTATTCGCGCTTAATTTCTGCCACCAGAATTTGATACGTTGTAAGCCGTGAAATTACAAGATTAAAAACTTTATCCAATAGCTGTATTCGTGCTGCGTGGCTATGTTTTCTTGCCTACAATCAAAGTGATATTTATGAAAAGAGTTAAAAACAGGAAAGAGAAAAAAAAAGCAACAAATAAATTAAAAAACCTCAAAAATTCTGTTTCGTAAGTCGGCTATAAAAGCAATGTTATTATTGTTTTTTGAATCGATATCTTGACTTATGTCAAGTTTGTTTGCGAGGTCTCGGGAAAAAAGTTTTGGTAAATTGAAAAATCTTGTTGCACGTTTTCGATTGCAATGAAGAAAATCAACTTCATTGGTAAGTTCAATGCGACAGTTGGCATTCAATTTTCGCTGCATATATTAACTAGAAAAAATTTTTTTTGAAGGGATTTTCACAGTGGAGCTGAACACTCGTTCTCAAACACAAATGAAACAACTCCTGTTTTTCCAACCGCATCCTTCAATATTGAGTCATTCATTTTATGCATATCCTCAACGCTAAGATGGTTCCAGGCACTTGTATCGCAGGCAGTTGCTCCAGCACTCATTTTCCCCGGCTTTGTGACTTGCCGACCACGAATACATCGCTTGCATTTAAACGTATCGTGTGTGTCACAAGCTGTAGTTTCATTCAAGATAAATAGTTTTCGAAGTTCATCTCTGCTGAAATGACGTTCTCCTTCTTCGTCTCCTGCATCGATTACACTATTGCTCAGTGCTTGTTTATGTGCTTGGCGTTGAAAAATTTTCTCTTCGATCGAACCTACAGCAATTTTCAAATTAAAATTTTGCCTTTTCTTATTTATTTTTTTTTACGCTACCCGTTGCAATGAATCGATAAATATAACATGTTTTTTTTTGGCCATCTGTATAATCACGTTTAACAAAACTATAAATCTGGAAAAAAAAAAAGTATAATACCTCGCCAAACGCGAGCTAATGCCTGGGCATCGTTGGCAGGGTTCCAATCGGGATCGAACAAAACAAGACGATTGGCTCCAACCTATATTTGACAAGTTAAACAAAAAACACACACAAAGCAATAAACAACTGCATTGGGATATACAAACCAAATTAATTCCACATCCACCAGCTTTGCTACTAAGTAAAAATACAAATTTCGTTCCAAGCGGATCATTGAATTGGTCCACAAGTTTTTGTCGTTTCGGTATTGTCATTGTTCCGTCAAGCCGAAGGACACCCCATTGATTGGCTTGACACATTTTTTCAAACAGATCAAGAGTTTGGGTATAATTGCTGATGAGCACAATTTTTTCAGAAGCCGCTCTAAAAAAAAAAAGTTAAAAAATTTTTTAAAAAGTTGATTAAAATAAGCTAACAAACTTTATCTTTCCAAGCATGTTGTGCAAAAGCAGCATTTTGCCAGCAAATTGTGGTTGACAACTATTTGGGTCGAATCCAGATGGAAATACACCTTTACCAAAGAAATCAAATCCAAGTGCAGGATGGTTGCATAATTTCTTCAAAAGAGTAATTGCTTTCAGCGGTTGCGAACCCACTCCGTTTAATAGTTTCTTTGTTTCCGGAGATGAACAAAATGATTTGTAAAGCTCAAGTTGCAACGGAGAAAGTTTGCAAAAGACAACGTGCTCGAACTTGACTGGGACTGGCATATTTGGAATAAAATTAGCAGATCTTCACATATATGAAAATTTCGGCGTACGGAATTTGGTAAGCAATTCAGCAGTTCTTCGAATGATGAATTTATTGGCAATAGTGAGAAGCTCCTTCAATTTTTCATCGCCTTTCTGTCTATCAAGTTCAGAAGCTTCTGAGTCACGACCTCGCTGAATTGGATTTTCGAAATTTTTTCGAAAATCTTGCTCCGTTCCGAGAATATTGGGAATGGCAAATGAGAGTAAACTATAATATTCTGTTGAAGAAAATAAATTGATTTGTTGAAAATCTAAGGAAAGTGGAAAACACACCGACAAGATCGTTCTGAAATCAAAAAGTTAAACATTCAGACGAAAAAAAAAAAAAAAAAAGGTTATGTTAAAACAAAAACAGAAATGCAAGA
>JADGJH010000147.1:16061-28021 GCA_027596945.1 Physocladia obscura
TATTAAAATTATTTGTTTTGTTTTATTTCTTTTTAACTTTTTACACCCCCCGCCATTTTCTTTCTTTATTCTTCTATTTTCACCTTCTGTTTAAAAAAAAAAAAAAAAAACAGGTTCTGTTAAAACCTGAACAGGAGTGCCAGTCAATATAACTCTTCGCTTTGCATTCAATCCGTTCAACGATGTGTAGGTTTGCGAGTCGGCATTTTTTAGTCTGTGACCTTCATCGCAAAGTAGTAACCCAATCTCAGTTCGAGAAAGAAGGTCAGAGTATCCACGCAACGATTCGTAGGAAATAATTAAAACTGTCCAAAAATTTTAGCAAAAATTACTTTAATTACCAAAATATTATTTTGATGTGATTACCAGGCCTTATAATACTTCGTCCTTTGGCAGAAACAAATTGTTCCAAATCTTTGGATGATTGCTCGCGTCCCCCCTTGTGATCACAAGCTAACGAGTTTATTCTGCTTGGACCCAACCATTTTGTCAATTCATTACTCCAGTTTTTCACCAAACTTGAAGGGCAAACAATAATCGCCTGTAATTTGTTTAAATTTTTAAGTTTAGTTAAAGGACGTTTATCGCCAAAAATTATAAACCTTTTCAATTGTTGGCTTTCCAGGTTCAGGAGATTGCCGCAGCAAAGTCCACAAGACGGTAATACATTGCAAAGTTTTTCCAAGACCCTTTGAACTTCAACATTTAGTTTTGCATAAAATGTAAACAAAAAAAAAAAAAAGAAACTATATACCATTTCATCAGCCATTATACATCCGAATGCATTTTCTTGCTTCCGTCCCGTTAGACAATCAAACAAAAACTGCACGCCCTCAACTTGATGCTTTCGCAAAACTTTCGCCAGAACAGGATCAACAACTACGGGAATCTCTTGAACAGGAGCAGACTGGCCAATCACAGATGATTTTGTTCTTTCAAACAGCTCAACCTGACAGAAATATGTTACTTCAAAATATAGTGGTGGCAAAAAGAATATGTCCGTACCTGTGACAGAATTTTGGGTGCAAATAAAACGAGAGCATCATCGGCCTCGGGATCATGTGCAGGCCCCATGAATTTAGTAGCCACCAATCGATTACCCAATATGGTGCCCTGCTTAAAACCATTTCCAACGAAACGTTCGCCGGTTGATTTGACGGTGAGCGGCTTGAATTTCATTGGAGCAATTGCGGACAGCGGCATAGAAAGACGAGTTATCAAAAGCTTCGGGTTTGGCAGCGGGCGCAAACCCAGCGGATAATTGCCGGCAAGCACAATAGTAGTAGTATTGAGCGGCGCGGAGTTTGGCCGTCCGTTGGCGTTGTTCCTGCTTAACGTGTGAAGGGCTTTGCTGTTGTTGCTGCTCAACTTTGCTTTCTTTGGCGGACTTTCGAATTCGCAATCCGAGCTATTTTCGCGGTCGGACACGCCGGCATCATCATCGTTATCTTCGTAATCGCTCATCAACGTTCGTTGTTTGGTTTGTTTTGTTTCAAATTATTTTGTGGTCAAGTTTTCCAGTCCAACTCATCAAATTAGCCGAACACTTTCTCATCCGATATATGTTTTTTGAATATATTGCAAAAACATTTGATCTATAATTCACCCCATAACACAACCTTACGCGTAAAACTGGTTGCGTGTGTGTTTGTGTGGTTCTGTTGGTTCTGTGTTGTCAAAAACTCTGCTTGGCTGAAGAAAAAACAAGAATTAACAAAACAAACCAAAAACCAACCGAATGAACGGCATTGCAAACGACGCAAACGACACTGTCGCAGTTCAATCAACTATCCAACCACAAGTCGAGCAACTTCCTGCGCGTTCTCTGCCAGCCAAGCACCCTTTCTTCAAGCAACAGGGCCTGGGTCCAAAAGGGTATTTTATTCTTCCTCTAACTACACCGTACTTTAACTTTCACTCATGACAACTAGTTCTATTTCGAGTCCAACCGACCAAATAATGTCACCGGCAACTCAAAAAATCGAGGCGAAGAGAAAGCACCTCATGATGAAGTATAACATTTACTTACTTTGATTTTACCAACTGGCTCACTGGCCTTTTCCCTTTCCATCAGCATCAAACCAAAGTTTCTGGGAGATAAGCTAAAGGACTCATCGAATGACGGAGATGCTGCTTGACGCGTTTCTCGCCCACTATGCTTTCGTTTTTTGTTTTTCTTTTCACCAAAAAGTTTATCAGAATACACACACAATACACACATGCTTTATTTCACGTCTTCTACAAGAAATTCTTTCTCATAAAAGTTGTGACAACATCGAACGTAACAAGCAAGATTCCTCCACCTGGTCCTAGTCTTAGCACTTTCGGAACGAATCTTTCAGACATTTTTTTTAGTGTTAATGTTTTTGAATTCAAAAATACATTGATTACCCTTTATAAAGAGCCGCAAATCCTTCTTCACGAGCGATAGTAGCAACTGCTGGGAAAGACCAGTTGTACCTGCGATTTCCATCATTATTGCGAAATCAATTGAACAATCTTTAAAAAAAATCTATACGAACTTGAACGGAGCAGAAATTTGGCCTTGAACACGAGATTTGACAACATCAAATGGAGTCTGAAATTCGAGATCAGTGAGATCAGAAAAGAAGATGTGCAAGCAAGGACTTAAAATTTTACATTCAAAATTGTTCCCACAGTTCCTCCAATAGAGCCGGCAACAAAGTTGTTAGCCATTTTTCCTTCTTTGCTCTCAGACTTTGGAAGAACAGAGCGTACGTACCTGAAAAAACGCGCAAAGCATTTGCCACGGAAATCAGCACATGGAATCATCAAGAGAATTTTTTTCTTTTCACTTAACTGAATACATCCGAAGTATCCAGCATTCCAAAAGATGTGACGTAGAGCTGTGGCCTCAACACCCCTCCAGAAACCAGTAAATCCTTCAGTAGCCCAAATCTTTTGAACGCAATCACCTGTGGATTTGTATAGACCCGCCTTCGATATATTAATAATAATACAAAATCAGTCCATCAAATAAATCACAGCAAATGAAGAGCGAAATCGGTGATAATAAAAAATTAAAATGTTATAAAAAAACCGAAAAGGAAACATCACCTACATTTCGTTTATCTTGAAGACGGATCTTGATCAGATCAGGCGACACAACGACGAAACTCTCTGTGAGACCAGCAGCCATGCCAGTTAAGATAGAAAGTTGCTGCGGATTAGAAACGAATGGTTTGAACAACTTAGTGTATTCTTCGTTGGCTGTGAACTTGATTGCTCTTTTTGGTGCTTCGACCATGATTGGTGGCAAGATTCCGCGATAAAGCGCACCGAATCCTTCCTGTCGGATAATCTTTGTGAACGCATCGCCGAGGCTTTTGTAAGCGTTTTCGGAACCGGAAACCTGTAGTTGGAAACGCGTCTTCACGACATCCAACGGATAGCATACAAGAATCTCTGTGATTCCGGCTATCGCACCGGCTGTGACATTCATCCAAAGTGGTAGTGGTTTCTCTACAATTATTGATTAAGAGTGCTTAGAGTCCCTCTCCGTTTCCATGATTCTGTTGCTCACCTGCCATTTCTATTGAGAATTTTTTTGTTATCTAAAAAGTAACTGTCATGAGTTTTCTCCCAAACATTTCCGAAATTGAATTAGTCAACAGACTGAAGCTGGCAATTGTTGGAGATGATGGAAAATACTCTCTAGATGAAGGTAATATTCTTTTCACAAAGTTTAACGGTTTTGTTCAGCTGATAAAAAAAACCAGTCATTATTCCTTTGGTGAATGTAAGGGCATCACTTTTTTATGAAGATATATATAAATAGCATTCAATTAAATAGCAATTCAACCTATTTTGAATCCTGTATCTACAGATTCTGTTCAAATTGTTTACATGGAGAACATTCATAATTTTATTCACAACATATTCAGCAGATCACAGAAAATCTGCTAATTTCAGAAAGTTTGAGAAATCAGAAAACAAAATTTCAAAAGATTTATGTACTACAGTATACATGGATATACTAGCCTCTGCCATTCTCATCCAATCAAACATAATTCACAATTCCAGAACATATGGAACACTTTTGGCGTCCAGACCCACTTCTCTGATAGATTATTTGGATAATGCTGGTAGGAGACAATGTCAATAAAACAGCAGAATGACTTTATGTTGATGACATGTTGGTGTACCAGGCATGAAAATATTAAACAAATTTTGGAGTGATCTGAAACCCATTTGCACAAGAAAGTGAAAGAAAATGAATTGCAGGGGCACAAGTTCTTGTTGTAATGCATGTTTATTGTTGGCATACTGATCTGTTGATTGAAAGCACTGGAACAGCATGTCTAAACATTGATGGAAATTTGTAATGACTGGTATTTGGAAGAGCTTGTTGAGGAAGTGTTTTCAGCTTCAGGACAGCAAGAAAGTACATCCACATTGCATTGCCTCAAAAAACTTGGGTTCAATCATAAGCAAGTAATTTAAATTCAATCAAGGACCAAAAAAAACAACATTATTCTTATTTATTAGTTCTCTGTTGCTGCATTAGAAATTTAGTACTTATAAGTTTCCACAATGATAGGATCTTCTGCTTTGAATTGAATTTGAGTTGCTGACTTCACAAGAGTTGTCAATAATGAAGCCTCAAAAAGATTTGACTCTCTGCATCCAGACATGTTGAATCCTGCAAAGGCAGATTCACTTGAACTAGTGGAATTGGCACAGTAAAGTATAATTTAGCTTTAGAATCTTATTATTTATTTCCAAGAATAGAACAACAATTTAATATGCCCAATTCTGTGCCTCAAATTAAAAACTTTTTTTGTGCCTCTTTTCTAATGCCTCAATATTGATTAAAAACCAGTTTCTTAGCAAAAGAAAAATGTTCAAATATAAAGAGACAAAGTTAGAACATTTAATCCCTATTCTTGAATTTGACTGTGGACAAAAATAACTTTCTTTCACAGTTATCTAATAAATAATATTTCTATTTCCAATTCTATTAAATATTATTTAACATTTATTCAGCTTGTATAACACATTTTATTCTTAAATCTAACAAGACACCATATGGTAAGTAATTTATTTGGAAGAATTGAAAGAAGCTTAGCTTTTTTGAGCATAGGAATCAATTTATCATTTTTTCCAGCAATGGCAACTCCAGTCAATTGCTGTGATTTGCTAGTTTGCTTGTTGGTCTTTCATAAATGGACTGATTTGTCATCACAGTTGAAGTGGTCAAAGGCCTTGAAATTTGAGTAGATGATGATTATGATGACACTGTTGATTTTAATCCTGGATTGTAAAATGGATGACATCAACTCCAGATGTTTTCACAATCTGATTTTTATGTGATTACCATCTCAAAAAAATTTGGCTTACCAATTGTTGAATCCAAGATGCTTTTATTGCCACTGTCAAATTCAAATGACATAGTTTGCCATCAAAAAGTCAGTATACACAATCAATCATTTGGATTCAATGCACACTTGTATTTTTTTCCAGCTTGTTTTCACATTAAACAACTGAACTTTTGTCAAAAACAAATCCAGCTTTGCAAATGATGTTAGTAATTTTTCATTTGGTAAAGCATTGGCTTTTTTTGAAATTAAATTGAATTTGAAAGAAAAGAAAAAGCCTGTTTTATTATGCAAAAATCAAGGAGTTAGTGCCATAAATATTTCTTGTTTTTCATATTGCTGCTGTTTCTTATTTACTAACACTTTTCAAGTGATCCAAATTTTGAATGGTCAGTTTTCATTGCAGCTGCAAGGTCATCAAGTAATGCCTGGTTCATTGGCCATAACCAGTCCATCAGCTTAAAGTCAGATCCTCAGCTTTAAGCTGGTCCATCAACTCAAACCTGTTCCCTCAGTCCAAAGCTGGTAAGCCAGGGAGAGTCACTAAAATGATCAAAAATGCAATGCTTAATGTCAATGTACAATCAAGTGAAATTTGCCAAACTAATACTGCCACAAAAGCAGTCACTGACCTGCTGGAATCTTTAAGCTCAAAATCTTGCACTAAGAAAGTAGGTGTAAAACCTGAATTATGTGTTCAGAAAGACAAGCTATATAGCTTCCCTGAACTGCAATCCCAACAGCAAGCAGCACTTAATGAACAGACTGCAAAGTGTAGGTCTGTAAATGAACATAAAGAAGCCAAAGCAAACATGGATCAACAAGGAGAATGCACAAGCCAAAAAGGTTGTGATTAATTGCAATGGTGTTATTAATAACCTTTCCTGTTCAAAAACTTGGAGCCATAGCACAACATGGTTTGTCTGTCTGAAATGTTCAACTTTTCAACTCTGTTTTGGATGTGAAGCTTATTACAAAAGTCTAAAGGATGATCATATAGTTGTTTGCTTGTGATACAGTATAAATTTGATGTTTATGAAGAATTGTGTTAATATATTTTCTTCACTTCTTGTATTATCATTTATTGAATAAAATTAAAGTTGCTTTATGATTTTTGATGCTGTAGTGCTGTTTGTTGGTTGCATGCATTACGTGACATTTTGTTGTTGGTCATTTCAGAAATTTTTTGGTTGTTTTGGAAAGCTCACTCAAAGCTTCAGACTTCATCTGCACTAGTTTTGACAGGAACAAAATTTTGAACTGCTGAAGAAACTTGACCAGTGGTGTTCCAACAATTTTGACTGATTTTGATTTGATGGTTGAGTTTTTATTTCTGATGCAGCCACAATTGTCAAATGTTTGTTGAAAAATCAGACAAAATTGGCACTGGGTGCATAAAAAGTAAGTTCACAATAATCATCACCACTTAACTCATGAACTGATTGTTTTTTGTTTTTCTTCATCCTTGGAGTTTATTGGTATAGAATCAATGTCAAGAAATGGGTCAATTTAATAGTTCCTGTGAATTATGTTTGATTGAATGAGAATGGCAGATGCCAGTATATCCAAATATACTACAGTGCATACATTTTTGAATTTTTAAATTTTTGTTTAAATGTGCAATAATATTTGTGAATTGACTTGGAAACTGGAAAACAAAGTCAATTCATTTCAACTAAAAATTTTTACAAGTAACAACCAAACAAGATGAGAAAGGAAACCTGACAAAGATTTTGCTAACAGTATCAAACATTTAACCCAAAACTTGTATCGTTCAAAAAGCGCACGTTAAGAATACAGAATACAAAGTCTTTAAAATCACATTGATTATCATGGAATAATTATATCTACAAAATTGTCTTTTTTGAGGGATACAGCATTTTGGTTGTATTGTTTCAAACCATTATAAAAATTAAAAATATTTGAATTTAGAAAATTTTGCTTAATTTATATGTTAATTTAACAGATTTTTTTTTTCAGATTCAATTAAGTTCGTAGTGGAAAATAAAGAATCCGTGACTTTCAAACAAACGCATCAATCCGATCCAAAACTGCTGCCCCTCAATTCGAGTCTTCTCCTTTCCTGTTTCGACAAGAGTAAACAAAGCAGTTGAACGAATAATACTGACTTGTATTTGAGTAAAATACCCACGTGGTAGTCTCTGCGTGCTTGTGCGATTTTGCGGTGTTTTCAGTGTCGAAAAAGACAAGGTCATCATTCAAGCAATTTAATGGATGCCGAGGAGTAGCTGTTTGGCGTCATTTGTGAGTAACTGAATTTTGCTTGTTGCGGCCCTCATCTGTCGAAGTTGTCTACAAATAGTCCGATCAAGCAATCTGGGCTTATACCTTATAATTCTATCCTTGCTTTTTAATTTCAAGAACCCGAGCTTCATAATCAACGAGAGACATGTTCCTTTTTTCAAGTTCAATTTGCGAGAGTAGAAGTTTAGCCTTTTTGTCGACAAAGTAAGTTAGAAATCAAAGCAACAAAAATATACAAATTACGAAAACCCGAATAGGAAACCAATTACATTGCAAGAATGATTGAAGGTAAACAAATCTTCTAATTGTTCGTGTAAACCGAGCTTTCGAGTATGATATCCTCACGCTCAACTTCATCAATAGCCGCAGCAACTCTCGCCTGAATCTCACGATAATCTCGCATTTTTTGTTGAAATGAGAAAGTCGGCAATCTATTCGAAAATCAAGGCGTGAGTAAATACAGCTGATTACCTGAATACAAGCGTCCCCAGGAAAAAATTAATATGAATAAACGTAAATATTTCTTAGAATTTTTATTGGAAGTCAAAAGAGAAATGTAAACAAACTTTCTTGTTTTGACCATTACGGACAATTTCCATTATGCCGGTTATTGTGGATATATTTCCCATTCTCGCGTAATCTGATTGATGCACCTTTTTGCCTAATCATCGACTCTGTGGAGGCTCGATAATGACTCCAGAATTGGAAACAAGTCTTTTTAAGGCAAATTTTTCGAAATTCTTGATTCCATTTTCAGTGAGTGTTTTTGGCGCCAACTCCTTGTTCAAGTCCACTGCTGATTTTCGTTTGTATTCAATCTTACTGCGGCTTCTAATAAAAAGAGTTGACTTTGGATCTTGTGGACCAACTGCAGACTGGGATGGACGTACAAGTCAAGAAAGACTGAGACTCTTAGCGAGGGTGTTATTGGTTCGTGATTCTCTTTCGGCCATCATCCCTTTCATTGGCTAGGAGAATAATATCACTGCTGGCGCCATCTGAATTGAATCTGGTTGTGAAGCAGGAAGCAAATGGGGGTCGCGATGCAGACTGGTGGGTCTGTGGCGATTAATTTATCGGAGTTTGCTTGGTTTCAGCAACAGATG
Organism: Physocladia obscura; assembly: GCA_027596945.1. Lineage (NCBI taxonomy): Eukaryota > Fungi > Chytridiomycota > Chytridiomycetes > Chytridiales > Chytriomycetaceae > Physocladia > Physocladia obscura. Next base: position 24,772 of record JADGJH010000147.1, read on the forward strand.
CAGATTCCTACAACTGTTCGTCGCTTCTTGTTCACTGAATCAAAATTGAACGCAACTTTGAAGGTCTTATTTTTACTTTTAATTATTTATTTTTTCCTAATATTGTTATTGTTATTTTGCGGCACAGGTATCGAAATCAATGAAACTTGTGCGTGAATCTCAGATTTTGTCGTGCCACTGATACAAAAGCAACACAACACAAGACCCGGAGGTAGTGGTGCAGGAGAAGCAAATGGAATGGGAGGACAAGATATAGTAACAGCTTTGGCAGCCACAGTGCTGGAATATGTACCTCAAAACCATATGGGATTTTCAGCCAATATTGATCAATACTATCGTTATCATAATCCGTGTGGAGGTGGTAGTGGTTTCGGAGCGCCAAGGCTTTTATAATGATTCTGAGGATATTCAAATTGTCGACGAGATTTTTGATAGAGCTGTTGAACGGTATCGGAAGAGCAAAAGTATGAATGAGAAAAAGGTTGTTACCGTTGAATAAAGATTTATTTTAATTTTCAATATGTTGACAAACAAAATATTTTAATTTTATTAATATTATTCTACAATGTATTCAAGCTTGCAGTAACCCACTGACAGCATGGTACAGCCAAATCTGATCACAGCAAGTTGAACTTTTTCGTCTAAGTCACAAGCAACGAAAAGCAATCAAATTTTCTTCTTAGCATCAGCGCAATTATTGAGTTTTTCATGTGGCAGAGATATTACTTTTATTTCAAGAACCAAATTTTACAGTAATGGAAGTAAGATTTGGTCTTGCTTTGTTTTTTGAGTTTTAAATTAGCTGATTTTTCTTTCAATAGTCCGACTTCGCGGTCCGCCCTGGGAGTATCGAAGTAACAACACGATCTGAAGTTTTGGTCAGAGGTCCGACCCTTTTAGGTTGTCGAACTTGTCGAACCAACAACTTGAACCATGTTTTGCTCAGAATTCCAGTTTGGAGGTCGCGAAGTCCGCAACTCCAACAATCTACATTCAAGTCGTGAATTATGATTCCGTTGCGGGATGGAACATGTGATAATGAAAGCAAGACACTCATCATTGTTATTTTGGTGATTTCAAAACAAAGAAGCAAAAAAAGAATTGCTTAAATATATTTTTTTAGTCCGCAGTTGAAAACAAACAAATCCAAAATTTCAGTCCGCATTTTTTCTTTTGTTTGAAAACAAACAAAAATTAAAAGCCAAAAAAATGGCGTTGAAGTCAAATCTGGGTTTCTTTGAATAATTCAATGATACCAGCGATAACAAAATCACTCTGTTTGGGGCAATGCGCAGCATTGTCAGAAAGTGGCCGAAGGGGTCGCTGACAGAAAATTACGAATCTCGAACAAAGCAGGAATGGGTGTCGCTAATTGGCATAGCTGCAACAAGCGCTGGCTATACAGATTTGTTTCCGGTACTAGTTTCTTTTCTCAAGACTATTTTATTGCTAATCCTGTTACGCTTAGAAAAATTCAAAACAGAAAGCAGAACTGATGGAACATACATTCCATAAAATTGCCGAGTATATCAAAAAGAGAATCGAGGAAAATATTTTTGACAACGATAGTAATAGTCCTGATACTGAGAACGATAGTTCTGACAGCATTAACTCTGAAAGTGAGTAAATGATTCTCAGTACAGGCACATATTGCTTTGATTTAATCTTGAATATCCTTTTTTCAGAATATGAATCAGATAGTAATGTTGAATCACTCTTTCTTCCTTCCAATCGAAACAACTGGTTGAAGCGCCCTTCAAATAATCAAATACAAATAAGTAACAAAAGACATATTTTGGTAAATATTAAGATTTTGTGTTAGTTGGCAGTTTTTTTTTTATAATCTCAAACTTTTTCTTTTCGACTCAGCAAAAAACTGTGCCAATTAGTTTTTTAACATCAGCTCGTAAAACAACAGCTCACAAAGCTCAAAACTCCACTCAAACTTTCTCTGCATATTGTAGTGCAAAAACTCAGGTCTGCTTTCGATATTGAAACTTGCCTATATCAATGTTTGATAATAAAATAAAATAAAACCAAAAAATATATATATATATTTTTAAAAAAAATAGGAAGAGCAAACTGCTATTGAAATTGCCAGCACTGGCAACATTTTAACTGATATTGAACTCAATGATGTGGAAATCAGTGACACCCGAGTATATGGTTACAATAATGAAGACAAGGTTTGATTTTGTTTCACTTATTTATTTATTTATTTTATTTAATTCAATTATAAACAAAATAGTCGGAATTTGGTTTCCTTAAAGAATACATAGCAGTTATTGATAAGATGATTAATGATGTATCTTTAAAAACTCAGCAGCATGGACGCCACCTGAAAGACCAAGCCCTTTGCAGCTATTTTGATAATAGTATTATGAATTCAATTGGAATCAACGGTTCAAGGCCGCTGCCAAAGTTTGATTGGAGTCAAAAAATGGGAATTAATGTGAAAATATTAAAGGGGCTGCGGGACGAAGATCCTGCATACAAAAATATTTTGAGAACTTTTCTGGGTTTATTGGAGGATGAAAAAGAAATTTTTGAGAGCTTTGACTCACTTAAAGGAGCCGCTGAAGATGATGCAGATATGGTGAAGTTAAATACAGGTTTGATTCTTTTTTTTCTCTTTTTATTTTTATTTTTTAATTTTTTAAAGGTGTTGTATTTACTGCTGTACTTTTGTTTAATCCAATGCCTAAAATGCCAATGTCTTCCAACACCACTGAGAGCAATTTTAAAATTCAGCTTTAAGCACCCATCTTTCATCAGCGTTTGGAGTGAACACAAGTAAAATCTCCTCAATTTGGGAACTTGTCCACCCCATTCCAGGAAATTGTGGTTCTGGATATATGTATTCAGACTTTTCTGGTGTTGTTCAAGGAAAAACACCAACGCCGTCATTGATAATGGAATGCATAAGGATGATGTACCATTAACATTTGAATCGTTGTTTGAGCATCATCAATATATTGCGCAGTTAGGTGTCACTTTATCGGAGCTCGTGGCTATTTCTTTTCATGATGGATATGCAAGTGGGGGTAAGCTTGTGGTGGATGAGATTCAACAAGAGTTCTATACTCCATCCAAACGTATCTATTACCGTGTTTATTCAGATTTAGCAACATTCAATCTTGTGAAAGGTGAGAATTTTTCCTTTTTTTTTGAACAATTATTTAAAACAAATTAATAATAATAATAATAATAATAATAATAATAATAATAATAATAATAATAATAATAATAA
>JADGJH010000148.1:9917-27977 GCA_027596945.1 Physocladia obscura
TTTTTTTTCTGGTTGCTTGCTATATCTAAGTTATCGCGAATTTACAGCTTGCCGCTTTTATTTTCCATCCTGTAACGACAAATGGGTTCATGATTTGCAATTTTTCGAAGAAAAAAGAATTCAGGCCATCAATTTTCTTTCAAGAGATGGATTCAATACGCCCAGCGACCCTGATTTGTTCCACCATCACATCATGCTCGCAAAAATTGTCGGCCGCATTACTGAATTTCACGCGACGAAAAATTGCGCCGCTGGCGAATTCGCAGCAGGAGAACGCGAGTTGAAACACCTCGATACGGCGCTCGAATCTTGGCAAAAATGTGTTCCCGCGAATCTGGAATTCAGCAACCTTAAATATCGCATACCCTCCTACAGCAAAATGTTGTGCGCAACCAAAGTCACAATGTTAGAGCGCGCAAACTTGCAGATACACTTCAAATTGTGCACCATCTTGCTGCACTTTCCAAAACTGTTGAATTTCGTGCACAAACAAGAACAGCAGCAGCAGCAACAGCAGCAATTCTTGTTTGCACATTCACAGTCCCAACAGTCGCTCCGTGATATTTCAGAAATGCGTTGCTTCCAATCTTGTTACTCGGCCGCTCGCGAAATTAAGCAATTGGTAACCAAAAATCAAAACTCGGCGCATTTTCTGCCCTGGCAGACTGCCTTTGCCGTGTTCCAAAGCGCATTGATCCATCTGATTGCAGAAAAAGTGTTGCTCGGCAATGTTTCCACCACATTCAGCGCGCAAGCTGTAACTGCACATTTGAGAATGTTGGAGATTATCTGTTGCGATTGGCCGGGCGCCGCAATTTTTCAAAAAAAATTGATTTTGGCTGTGGACAGAGGAAAATCGAACAATGAAAATGAACCAATTCGATGGGTTGGGTTACAAAATGGCAATCAAATGATTAAATACCCGCCAAATGTCGTCAACAACTTTCAAACCGTTGTTATGCCACATGAATTTCCCACCAATAATGGTGTAATGACAGCAAATGAATTTTTGACATCGAATTTGCAGTCTTCTATGCAGTCTTTAGTTCAACCAAACACGCTGTTTTCTACAATCGCGTACATACACAATAATCCTGCATCTTATTTTCAGATGAACAAAGAAAATATACCAAATCAGCTTGTTGGGTTACAAGGCTACAATACCATGCTGGATGATGCCACAGAAGCTGGCTATATTGTCGATGTTGGCGTGAACAATCTTCAAGCCATCGGTATGCCAAGTAACTTTGTTATCAATGACGGTACAAATCTGTACAATTTTTTCCCCGACATGGCAAGTTATTATCTTTCGCTGGGTAATTTTGCATTTTTTAGTGAGCGACCGTTTGTATTTTCAGGATTCAATCAAGCGAATTCAAACATGATGGATAATAATGCAAACCCACAACTTCTTGGAAATATAGACACTGTAAATTTTGATATCGAACAACTTCAATGTATAAATGCTAATTTTCTGGGCCTTGGAACAAATAATAATTCGTTTAATTTTGAACAAATTATCCCGTTTGGGAGCAGAGAGCCAATTCCGAGTATACCGCTTTTGCAAAATAATACGACAGTTTCTTTGGATAACAACGGAAATGGCGCAGAAAATACGAGCAATATGTTGAATTCCGATATGTCTGATTCGATTTTGTATCCTGATATTTCCTTCGACTGGCTGACTTGATTTTGAAAGCGGGTATGAGTAGTGACAGGACATTTATACTTCTTTCGTTTCGTCTTTTTTTTTTTCTTTTCTTTTTTTTGTCGTTGTTTTCTTTTTTAGGAGTAGCAAAAAATTTAATAAAAAAAAATAAAAAAACTACACTTGGGACATAACCGAGTTGATCCAAATGCTGTGACGCCATGCAAAAGAGTTTGTGGGCAACAACAACAGGTACACATTACAAAAACATATGCATATAATGTTTTTGAGAAGTCCTTTTTTATTCTTGGGAATATCCAAAGTGTGAAAGTAAAGATTGGTAAGATGTTCTTGGAATTACAGGCGAAATTCCCAGTAGTAGATTTACTGAGTATGTACCCACAAATTATCATTCTTTTGTTCTCTCATAATCACTTAGGTATGTATTTACAGCTGTACTTTTAGAGTTTGAACAAACCATCATGAGTACTTGGTTCCTGCAATTTATTTGTGACAGGTCTAATAAAATCAAATAAAATCATTGTCTCCAGCTGAAATATTTTCTAGCAAAGAGTTTAAAAGAAGCGAATAGTCATGTTCATCCGCCATAACATGTCCCTCTCTGGATCGAACAACGCGAGAATTTAACGACTTTGCCAATGATTCTTGGCTCTGAGTATCAATAACCTGATCTTTCCCGGCAACTAAAACAGTAACCGGAATATGACTGTCAATAATGGAACGTATCTCCAAGAATGTCAAGCAGTGAGATGCAGCAGCAGATAACTGGTTCGCCATTGCGTGCCGGTCAAATAAAGTCCAAAAACCGTTAAAATCTGCAAGCCACTTTTCAGAATATATTTCTTCAAAGGTGCGATGATCGGGGTCGTCAGGATGAACCGATTTCAGAAAAGATTTTGCAAAGTTTTGGGCGAGAATCTTGTCACAAAGCTTTACTTTGTTCGTTGCGTTCCGAAAAAAGAAGGCGACAAGAAGCTGGAAGATAGAAAGTGGAAGAGTGCCAAGAAAGCGCGGAAGGAGTGGTGCAAATATGCGAACTGGACAGCGCGTTGTTGCCGCCAGATGCAGAGATGCGATACGGAAGCCAAGCGTTGCCGCGTTTGCCGCCAATTTCTGAGCAACCATTCCACCAAGTGAGATTCCAAACACATGAACTTTTTCGCCTCCGCCGCCAAACACGTGACCTGCCAGCTGCGCCGCGTCGGCAGCAAGACTTGGCGTTGTTTGCCGCTCGGTCATCGCGTGCCTGCCACCTCTGTCTGACAAAAGTCTGATTCTGTCCGAACTAGTGTCCGACGGCGTGTCCATATGTTCTAATGAGCCGTGTGTGCTTCCACTGCGTCCAATTCCTCGACTATCGTAGGAAAGCACTCGGCATCCATTCGCTGCTAGTTGAGTCGCCAGCTGCTCAAAGTGACGACACGTTGCCCACATTCCCATAATCAGTAGTACGTTCCGGTTCCCACTTCCTCGCACTTCATAGTATATTCGTTCTTCGGCTCCGGCCAATTCATATTCGCCGTATTCGACATGGCCGTTGCTAACAAACAATGGATCTCGGAAGGTTTTCATTCCAAAATTTTTTCGTTCAAACCAATTTGAGGTAAACAACAAAACCAAGAGAAAACACGCAGATACAATTCCAATACTTAATGTGTTTCCTGTTTTTTGAGCAAACAAGACACTTACAACCAGAACATACCCTCCAAATAAACCTTTTTCAATACGATATAGAACAAATAAATGTTGGAAACAGTTGAACAAGAAATAAAGCAATTGGTTCCTATGCAAATATGGAAAAGATTATTATGATTCAACGGAGAAATTTAAACATGGCCGGGTATTGATTTAGATATGACTAAGTGACAAGGTTGTTTTCAAAATGACAGTAGTAATAGAGACCTATTTATATTTGCCAAAATAGAGTTGCCAAGAGAGAGAGAGAGGAAAAGAGAAGAAGAGGGATAACTAATAACTAACTATAGTCAAAGTGAAGTTCTTACAAGCATGCTGATTATCTGTGAAACAAATTGCTTTCATGTTCCAGAACACAGGAACGTTTATGAAAACTCCATCCAAGGCACTAGTTAATAGTAAAAGACACCCACTTACACAATTGCAAGATACTATGGTGACATCCACATTTTCTTGCACCAAAAGATCTGAATGTACCGCTGTGCACAGCACATGCATTCATTGTTGGTGTAGTCAACTTTAATCTATTAATAAAGATGTTGAGTTATTTATTAGCTAAACAAAACAGCAACTTGTCTAAAGTCAAGACAAACTAAGTGAAGGAACCAGCTGCCATTCACTATGACTTTTAATTTTAGATTGAAGCTTTTAGTGTGAAGATGATAACTTATAGATATTTTATTAACTTTATTGCTCATAGAAATTTTCATTTTTCGTCTGTTGTTGTTGCAGGCTCCAATTCCATTTTTGCAGCCAATGCACCACCGACATACCATGGCGTATCTGCTAATGTGTCCTTGTAGAACCGATCACGCATGCGTATCAAATACTTGTGGAGATTGGGACAGTTTTCATACGCGTATGTCTTGCATGGAAACTCAACCGGAATCCATAGCGTCGATGTTAATATTCCAAATATGGATGCGTCGACCTGCGATGGCGTGGAACCCATCAAGAACTCTTTGTCGCCCAAGAAATCACTGACAGCTTGCAAGCAGCGGTTACCAATGGCGTAAATCTCATCCCTCGAATGCACGCCCAGTCCTTGAGCTTGAAGTTTTGCAAAAGTGCGCTTCTTGATTGTACGCGTAATGATTGCGGCGAACAGCGACTGGAGAAGGGTTCTTGGGGGAGGCGGGGTAGCCAACGATGCAACATCGCCGTAGGTATAGGCGGCGAGAGTGTAGTCAAAGTTTTCGTAGTTGCGCGAATAGCCCGTGACAAAGTTGAATGACTCGCAGATCATCCTGTCGAAGGCGAACGCGGTGGCTTTCTCGGAAGGGGAGAGGTGGCTGTCGGAGCAGCCGCAGAGGGGGAAGCGCGCAACGAGAAGCTGGATGATCAGATCCGAGTCGCCAATACGCGCGCCGTCGAGCTCAATAAACGGATACTTTTTCTTTGGTGCGCTGTTCAGGTTGAAGCCGCGGATTGTTCTGTATTTGATGTTTGTCATGCGCAGGAACGTTTCGAGCTTTGTGGAAAAGGGCGACGCGTTTGGGAAGCCCCAGGAGCGCAAATAGGGAGTGTGCAAATACACCACGCCGGGCTCGCGCACCTCGTCGGTGGCGGGAACGTCGAGCGGCTGTGAGGCGGGGAGAAGGCTCGAGTTGGGCTTGGGCAATGCCAACTCCAGCAGCGCGGCCCGCACGCGAGGCCAATTTAGCGTTAGTGTCGTCGCAAACAAGGCAATTGCGGCGGTTACGGCAACTGTGCTCGTCACACCAACTTCCGGAACAAACCCCATTGGTCACGCTGACAATGAACAAACTGCAAGAAAGCAATCAAAAAAAAAATTCCGCAATGATTTCAAAAAGTTTTGAAAGTACTCTTAGATTTTCTGGTAAGTGCCCTTGAGCATAGAGACGTTTTATCAGGTATCACTCTGTCGCAAACTTGTGTTCTGCTGAGTAATAGATCTTCCTTAACAGGTTTGTTGCCGTCAATCTACTGTTTTTCACAAACTACCCCAAGTATGGCAGACTGCCGTACATTTTTAATGGGTGCACTCTGGACGCTTTCTTGTTGTTTAGTCATCGGATTACATTAACAACATCCAGGCAAGTATTACTGCTTGTCGAAGGCTGTCTGCAATGCTGTGGTATGAATTGATTTGCTTTCTGGAGATTGCGGTGTTGTGGAAGATTTGGATTTGGATTCAATAATGATTTCTGAATTGCCGCAAAATCCCCAAATCTCCACGAACCCCAGACCAAACTCTCCCATCCCAGACATAATAAATGAATATTCAATTCCATTTTTGGTCATTTTTCTGCTGAATTGTGTGAATAGCTGATGGAATTTTCAGTGTGCTGCAAAAATGTTAGTTGGAAAAAGGAACCCTATTTATTTCTATGAAATCAAATTGCCACAAAAACAAAAATTGTGTTCTGGATTAAGTGCTAGTCATAAAAGTTCAATTACATTGAAACACAAGGAAATTTTTTCTTTTAGTTTACGCTAATGATGTACTAATTACGAGCAATCTTTAAGAATTAATTAAAATTTGAAAGATTCATTGATAAAGGAATTTACCCTTTGAAAAAAAAAAACAGGAAACAGAAAAAAACAATAAATCTGAGCTATTATAATAAGAGGCTTTGTTTCTCTGAAATGCACCACTTCTGCCAGCCATAACTCTCTCTCTCTCTCCTCTTTGTACCTTTTGTCATTGCTTGTATTGCAAATTAGAATGCATGCGCGAATGAGGAGCAGCCTGCATCAAAGCAGCAATCATAAACTCTTGTGTTGGCAAACCACCCAATCCTTCATTTAAAAATCCATCTCCTTCTGTCGCGAAGGTATGATCATTCAGCGGCTGCGGTCCGGTCCGCAGCCCCATCGACAAAATCTCGGGATCATGATGGTCTCTGTTAAAACTCCGTTGGAAATTTGTCCATTGCACTGTATCTTCCATTCGCACATTATCATTGACACCGTTGATTTGTTTTTTGTCGTTTCGGAATACGCCCTTATACCATAACACCATAGACGTCAAAATAATAAGCCCGCATACGATTCCAATCACCAAGCCGAGAATCAGTCCAATATTTGTGTTATTATCAGTATTATCTTGATTGTTCGATCTGATGTTGTTTGTATCAAGCCGTTAAAATTCTCCTACAATGAAAATTAAGAAAACCTTGATACTGACACAGCAGGAGCCGTTTCCGAAGCTGCGGCTGTTAATGGCGTTAGAATGTATGTAGATCCTGGTGGCCACGCGTATCCTGCTGGCCAGCCGTCAGGGACAGGTGCGTTGGAAGCCCAGCTACATATCCACTGATCGTTTGTACCGAGTGCAAGGAACGGATAGGTGATTCCCGGTGGCCACCCTGCGGGCGGTGTTGATGATGGACCACATGTGACAGTTGTTGTGACAGTATTTATCATTGAAGTTGCAACTGTTGTTGCAACAGACGTTGTGACATTCATCAAAAAAAAAATTGCAATGCTTGGCTAGGCTTGCTTTTTTTTTTTCGAACATTTTCTTCTATTTTCTGCTTGTTTTTTTACAATTCATTTACATTTACTCTGGAATTTTGAAGGATGGAACGAAATATAAAACAGCTTGTAATGGACAGGCTATTTACGGCGAAAACACGCTTTGTAGCGATATCCAAGGAAAAAAATGCTGTCCAAAAAATTCAAGCAACGTGGAAATAATAAATTCACGTGCCAGCAATTTTCAACTGATTTCTCGCTGGTAGCAAATTCAACGGAAATAACGACAGCGGCATCGTATTAATCTTGATATATGATTTAAAGCATCTATAAGGTTATATGCCCTGCTACTGCTAACAGTGTCATCGCATGCTCTTCTCGGTGGCGGCCAAGCAGATTTAGTTGCTTGAGTTCGCCATCACGTGTTTCTTTTCGGAGAAAGATCAAAACGCCGATTTCAAACAACATAATTAGCTGAAGCCCGATAATGGCCAGCATTATTGCCATTGTTTGTGCTGCTGTCAATATCATCGCGAACTGTAATTCAGATTATTTTCATAGATGTATCGTGTTAAGTATTTGATATTAAAGCTTACATAATGGAAGAGATCTTTCCTTTTTACCAAAGATCATCATTCCATCTTTGTCTTTAAATACGATAAGTGAAATTGAGCAAAATAGGAATGTGAGATGAGGTAAAAAGAGCAGGTTTCGATTTTACATTGCGTGGAATTTCTTTGTGAATAAAATAATAATTTGATTTCCAAAATAAAAATTACTCATACTCTCTAGCACTAAAATAGTGAAAGTCAAAATGCAGACTTTAACACTTCGGATACAGTGATGAAGAGGATTAACCAGAGTTCATTTCGAGGAAATATCAAGATTTTGCGTGTAGAGGATTTCAATATATCTCAGCACGATTGGACATTGGTTGGGGATGTTCGGCAGGGCTATTGTTGATTGCGTTGCAATTTATATCAATTTTTTCAACGTGAAATATTTGTGGCATCACTTCTTGCGATGGGAAATAATCAGTTAAAGCAGTTACTCAAGGTGAAAATTAACTTGAAAATCGTCATATAGAAAGGAAACAAATAAAAATTACCCTTGTTATTATTATTAAAAATTTGAGTTTTTTGATAATTGTTCTTTGAAGTATTTAAAGAATTCTTGTATGTGAATTGCCACGAAATTTGCCCCGACAGCCAGCCATAAATGTGATCCGTTGGTGTGATATTCAGGCAGTTTAATTCGAGACGAAAAACAATATTTTGGATGAATATATCAATTGAAAGGAGAAAAGGAACTTATTTCTTTTTGCATCGTTTTTTTTTTTTTGTTTCCTTTTTGTCATCAAGTCCTGTCACATGGGTAGCAATTCCAATGCTTTTAAAAATACAAAAAGTAAAAACTGAGCATTAATCCTGTGACGCTAAATTAACAACAAAAAAAAGCGATAAATAATTTAGAAAAGATCTTTGAACGATTCTTCAGGTGCGTTTTGAAAGCTTTTATTTCAACTTTCTCAGAAAATCTTATCGGATTTGAGGTATTTCACGTGGCAAATCCCGACACCCCATGTGAGAACCCCTAATTTTAATGCAAGATAACGTGACATCCTTGGTGAAAAAAATCTTTTACAAAAACTGCATCAATATGGCATCATTGTTTCCACCTGGTTACATTCCCAACTATGCGTTGCTTGCACACTGGGACTCAAAAAGTGCAGCATTTACATTTATGACAATTGCATTCGTGTTTCTCCTGTTTATGGTTCGAAATATCATTTACTTTGCAAAATCTGGGCATACCCGTTCGGTTTATGCATACTTGATTCTCTGGAGTATATTCCGTATTGTTGCACTTGCACTTCGTGGGGCGGCAGTTACTGGTAAGTAACAAGTTTCTTGTGAACTTTCCAGTTAAATTAACAAAAAAGTAAAAAACTGAATTAAAAAAATAGACGATAACGGTCAAACTTTTGCCTTATATCAATGGGCACAGATATCAGCATCAGTTGGATTCATGCCGCTTGCGGAAGTCTTAATTTTCAACCTCTTGGAAATGTTAGAACACTTCTCATTTATCTTCTTGGTCTTATTTTTTTGTTTTTCCTTTCATTTCAGAACAATCATCATCTTCAATCTCAAACCAAGCACCCGATTACGATGGAAAATCGGTGCAAGTGCAATTTTTGCTTTCTTTGTGCTATGTGTTTGCATCTACGTGTTTGATTTCACGTTGAACAAGCCGTTTGGAAGCAATCCAAAAGATTATACTGGTGATATCGTGTTGCGTGAGATTGGATTCAACGGCCTTCTCCTAATAACCGTGTATGCTCTTGTTGGCTCACTTCGGAATTTATTTTTTCTCGGTCGTACCGGAAATGTTGCACCTGAGTTTGTTCCAAAGATTCGCATAGTGAGTGTTTGGAGAAAAAAAAAAAATCTCTGGCTTTCGAGTTTGAATTAACAAACACTTTCACAAGCTTTTGATTGTCCTCACAATTCAGTCTTTATTGATGCTTATGAAACTTTTTTGTATGTAAAAGTTTCGATCTTTCATGTTTTGTAAACTAAAGCAATAAAACTTGATAGATATTACTTATCGCAATTGGAATCCTGATAATTTCACCGATGAAATATATTGGTATGGGCTTAGCATATCCGCGGAAGTTTTATATATGATATTTTTTTGCTCTCATCAATTGCTGGACGGTTATGATAAAGTGGATACTCACGAAACAAAAGGTCGTTTGGAAACATCACCAAAAATTCAAACCGATCTTAGAGCCATTGACGAGAATTTGGTCATTTCTTCGGTTTAAATCTTCCAAATGAAACGCCTCATAATATTTATGCTGCCAAATGCTCGTCTAATTTTGTGTATGCCAATATAAAATTTTTGGAGAAAAATTTTCTTATCATTTGAGGAAATAAGATGAGTCTTCACTTGTCACCCTGCTTTGTTGAAGGTAAAAATAAAAATGCATTCTTCCGGCGGCCATCGAAAAAAAGAAGAAAAATTAATCTCAACGAATAATGGCATCATTATTTCCACCGGGATACGTGCCTAACTACGCATTACTAGCAGGCTGGGATTCAACTGGTGCAGCTTTCACCGTCATGGCTGTCGCATTCGTATTTATGCTCACTATGCTTCGAAACTTAATTTTTGCTGCCAAGTCTGCTCATACCAGAGCGAATTATTCATACTTGCTTATCTGGTGTGTTTTTCGTATAGTAGCGCTTGCATTACGTGGATACGCTGTCACTGGTAAGATACGACCCTTTTTTCAGTAATGTTTATGATTTGAGGTGAATCTGCTGACAAATTCGATTGAATAGGTGATAATGGTCAGAAACTGGCTCTGTATCAATGGGCACAAATTGCCGCATCAATTGGATTTATGCCTCTTGCAAAAGTTCTTATTTTTAATTTGCTGGAAATGTTTGTTTTTTTGTTTATTTTTAAAATTTGAGCTCATTCAAAATTATCCTAGTACAATAATTATCTTCAATTTGAAGCAAAGAACTCGCAAGCGTTGGAAGATTGAAGAAAATGGAGCCTTTCTATTTTTCGTAATATGCGTCTGTATCTATGTCATTGATTTCACTTTGAACAAGCCTTTCGGAAGTAACCCAAAGGATCACACGGGCGATATTGTGCTACGTGAAATTGGATTCAATGGTCTTTTATTATTGACAGCATATTCTTTCGTTGGGTCAATCAGAAATATTTTTTATTTGTCTCGGACTGGAAATGTCGCCGCAGAATTTATTCCGAAAATCAAAATTGTAAGTTAAATTCTACACTTCCTTGCAAAAAAGACGCTCAACTCTTCCCTTTCAGATGCTGCTTATCCTTGCGCTTCAGTCCCTTTTAATGTTGGTGAAGCTTTTATGTGAGCTTTCTTTTTTATTTTATTTTTTTCTAAAAATATTTTAACAGATATTACGTATCGTAATTGGAATCTTGAAGAATTGACAGCTGAAAGATATTGGTATGGTTTGAGCATAACGCCAGAGCTATTATACATGCTTTTTTTCTGCTCACATCGTTTTGTTGATTTTTATGACAAAATTGAAGTCCACATAACAAAAGGCCGTTCAGAAACGGCTTTTCCAAAAATTCCACTGGAAACAGCTTGAATTTTGGCATTCAAATTTTAGTTTTGTTCAAATATATTTTGACTGAACGTTATTTTACCATTACTTTTTCCAATTTTTTTTTTTTTTTGTGATGTCCATGAGTTTTATTTTTTATTTTTTGGACTTAAAAGATCTTGCCGCAAAAATGGCTTCGTTGTTTCCGCCAGGCTATATTCCGAACTACGCGCTTCTGGCAAGCTGGAACTCAGCTAGTGCAGCTTTTGCATTCATGGGAGTGGCAATCGTGTTTTTCGTGCTTATTCTTAGGAATGCAATCTACTTTGCAAAAACTCTGCACACTCGCGCTGCTTACGGATATTTACTGATTTGGTGCGTTTTCCGTATTGTTGCTCTTGCAATGCGAGGAAATGCTGTCAGTGGTAACAAAAATAATTCAACCCAGTTTTATTTTTTTTTGATGACAAAATCGAATCAAATTTTATGCAGGAGACAACGGTCAGACTGTAGCATTGTATCAGTGGGCGCAAATTGCTGCCTCCATTGGTTTCATGCCACTAGCAAAAGTTTTGTTATTTAATTTGCTTGAAAGGTGAGACTGATCAAGTTGCTCACACCTAAATTAACAGACTTTAACATTTTTTAAGTACAATTGTGATCTTCAACTTGAAAGCGTCCACACGATTGCGTTGGAAAATCGAAGAAAATATCGCTTTCGCCTTTTTTGTTTTGTGCGTTTGCATCTACGTGTTTGATTTCACTTTGAACAAGCCTTTTGGAAGTAATGCCAAAGACTACACGGGGGATATTGTGATGCGCGAGATTGGCTTTAATGGTCTCCTACTTTTCACTGTATATTCATTTTTTGGGTCTATCAGAAACCTATATTTAGTGAGTCGAACTGGAAATGTTGATGACGGGTTCATCCCGAAGATCAAACGAGTGAGTGGATAAAAGTTTAATTTCTATTTATTCCACTGAGTGCCTTTGCTGGTTCAGACAATGTCTATACTCATTTTTCAGGCTTTACTTATGATCATTAAGCTTTTATGTAAGTACTTCCTTGATCCGAAGCCTTGTCATTGGTTTAATTCGTTTATAACATAGATATCACGTATCGCAATTGGAACCCAGATGAGTTGAAGGCTGAAAAATATTGGTATGGGCTCAGCATTACGCCAGAAGTGCTTTATATGCTGTTTTTCTGTTCGCACCGCTTCCTGGACGTGTTTGACAAAATAGAAGCGCATGAGACCAAAGGCCGTTCCGCCAAAGCTTCCCCAAAAATTCAATCCGATGTTATTTCCGGTCCCCCAAATGATTCTATTGCTGACTCTGCTTGATATATTTCTTCCTTTTTCTTTTTTTCTTTGAGCATCGTCTTATTTTCCTGGCATTGATTTGTTGTTTTGAAAGATTTTTGAATGTTTCAGTTTGTTTCCGAAAACTCAGGCGATGCTTTCCAACCAACAACAGCAAGGCCAAGCTTCGCCCAGCCGAGTCAGTTTAGTTGGCGATCAAAGCGATGTATTTCGTCACCGCAATAAGCGGCGGGACGACATTATCCGCAAAAAGGCTGAAACTGAGGTTTGGTCAATCTGTTTGATATCGCCAGGCTTTGTAATCAAAGCAAATATATAAGTAACATATCCAAATATCAAAACACAAAACAATAAACCATCAAGCTCTCCCGAAAGATTTCATCCGCGTCGAAACGCATGTCGCTCGCGTCTGTTCCATCATCTCAACTGCAAACTCAGTCTCACATATTTAATCGGAAGTCCAAAGGCTACGCGAATACTGTCGCTTCGCTAAAGCCAAACCAGGCAATCACAGTATTAGAAACAGCAAGAATCGTACAGGTGGGTGGAATTTATCCGCTTTTGGTCAAGAAATTGACAATTTAATATTGGTAAAGGCCGCGCAATTGATGGCAGCCAAACGCGCAGATGCTGTTCTTGTTGTTAATGAAGAAGGTCAATTGAGTGGAATTCTTACCGATAAAGATATCGCATATCGCGTCGTTGCTGAAGGTCTTGATCTCCGTCAGACAACCGTGTCACAATGCATGACCAGAAACCCTGTTGCTGTTCTTGATAAAGGCCCACGTAACGAAGCTTTGAGTGTGATGGTTTCGAGACGCTTTAGGCATCTTCCTGTTATTTCAGCGGAAGAAGACGATGGTGGTGTTGATACTGAATTAGGTTTTTATTTTTTATTTTGTTTTTTGTTTTTTTATTACTTAACTTGTTTCATAGCTTCAACTGCCACCACTCCGACTTCTACGAATGTCGTTGGCCTTCTTGATATTACAAAATGTGTTTTTGAACGTCTGGATGATTTGGAAAAGAAAGTACTTGAAGATGCGAATATTGTGGCGGCAATGGAAGCTTTGGAGAGACGAGGTCATTTAGATGGCGAACAAGTCGGAATGGTTAGACTACAACATGGATGTCCAGAACTTCACACAATTCTTGCGAAAAATGATGCTGAAGGTACTGGGGAAATTCCTGAGGTTGGGATCAAAGCGACAGTTAGAGAGGCTGCCAAAATCATGAAACAATTTCATCAAACTGCAGTTCTTGTTTTAAGCTCTGGCGGCCCCGGAGTTGAAGATAGATTGGGTGGAATCTTTACAACTAAAGATATCGTCTTAAGAGTTATTGCTGCTGGCTTAGATCCTGGAACTACTTCAGTTGTTAGAGTTATGACACCCCACCCTGATGCAGTAGATAGTTCAACAACTATTTTGGAGGCCTTGAAGAAACTTCACGGTATTCAATATTTTGCCGAAGTTTCACTTACCCCTCTAATAGTCTAAATGTTTAGTTGGTCATTACCTTCATTTGCCGGTTGTTGACGGCGAAGTTCCAGTTGGTTTAGTTGATGTTTTGACTCTAACAATGGGGATGCTTGACTATCTGGTGAGAGAATGGCTACATATATTACCGTCAACTGACCACCCAATATCCTAAATAAACAGATGAACAAAGCTACGGGGAAGGAAGAAGATTCCCAAGAAACAAAAATTCACCCAGACGGTCCAATGTGGAACGAATTCTGGAATTCAACTTTCAACAATGGTTCAATCCACGAGACGGAATCAGCTGGAATTCTTGACGAAGACGATGATGACATAACAAGCGTAACGTCGGCAGGGCAACGCCGTCGCACTTCGCATTTTACAAGAGATTTTACGACGCCACGACAGTCGCGCCAATCCATTCAAATTGGTAGTTTACCGCAGTTTGTGACACATTCTCAAACAAGTGCACAATTTAGCCAGCCACAGAGAATCGAAAGTGCCAACTCTCCACCGCCGTCCACTGTTTTCAGTCAACCCTTGGACACATCACAGTTCGGTTTTAAATTACGTGACAATCGTTCAGGAAAAATACACAGATTTACCAGCTCGTCCACAGACGTTAACGAAGTATATGGCGCTATTCGCGCCAAAATTGGAACTGCTCCTGGTGTTGTCAGTTACGAAGATGACGATAAGGATTTGGTATTGCTTGGATCAAATGCTGACTTGGAAGAAGCTGTCGGAATGGCAAGGAGGCTCGGATGGGAACGTCTTATTTTGCATGTTGGAGAAATTCCTGTGGTAAGTATCGAGAAACCCGGGGTCAGTGCGTCTCCAGTTCCTCAAGAAAAATCAGTGCCAAGGCAAGAAAATTCGGATGGAACTGTCGCAGATTTTTTGAGGGACGCGCCTATGGCTGTTAATGTTGCTATATCCGCTGGCATTGTTGTTGTTGCAGCTTTTGCAATTTCTAAAATGCACAAGTGATTCGTTTAACTTCAATTTATGATGCCATCAATAAAAAATGAGTTCCGTGATGTTTGACAGTTAATCGTCAATTCGAATTTTGCATCAAGAAAAACTTGAAGTCGAAGCTATTCTGGACTGATTTCTGCTCTACCACTAACTCCTGTATCACGTTTTTGGTTCAGCCACCTCTGCACGATGATTTTTGGAACCGAATTCTAAACTTGAATGTATTTCTTCAGAATCTCTAACCTCGGTACAAACGTGATCGATCTACTATACCATTAGACTTATACATTTGCATGGCCTGTTATTTTTATTTGCACCAACACTTAATTTCTTTCAAATATTTAGGGTCAATGCAAATGTCAGGTCGGCTGTTTCAGCACGTGTTGGAATGTTAATCCTGTGGAGTAGTATCTAAATACAGCAATACCTACCGTATTGCACAATCAATTCGTCGGGTGGGTACTATTGCTGGGAAACCCAGCATATAAGGAGGGAGAAAGCTGCGGCAAAGACCGGACATCAATTGGGATGGAAACGGGCAACTAGAAATGCACTTTGGGTCGTGAAAAGGCACGGTGTAATTCGATTCAAAAAAAGATCAGGATATCAAATGCTCATTGAAAAATCAACCCGCGCATCTCGTCCAAAGCAACTCCAGCATTGTAACGTGTTAGCTCGTCTGTGTCTCCCGCACTCACAATTTTCAGCCGAGTATATATTCGCTTTAGTATCCCCTTCGGAAACGCCTGCACAAGCACACCGCGTTCCTTCAGCACTCCCCGAACAACACCCAGCAACACCAACACACACCCCTGACGCATCGCTGTATTCTCGCGCTCAAATATAAGCGAGTTTTCAATATATCCAAATATTTGTTCTACAAATGGAGCAAGTGGTCCCGGTGCTGTTTCAGCTACAACCCCCAATAAAGATATTGCGCTTCCACGCAGCTCTTTCGATTCATCGAGGAGAACACGTAGAATTCGTGGAAGTATTTCAGGCGCTAGTTTCGGAAACACAGGTCCCGCACGTTGTATAGTCTTGTTTGCAACTTCGCCAATTCGAACGCGATAATCGAGTGTATTTGCACCATTTGTGTATCGAGAAATTATTTCAGGTAGACAATCTGGTGCATATACATCTGTAAGCGCTGAAAGTCCCGACACTGCATGCAAATATATAAAGCTATTAGAAAATAAAAATATTTAGTAAGAAATGAGAAAAATACATATATTCATATATACCTATCTGTATCTTGTACCATATCCAAAAAAGCACATAAGATAGTATATAAATTTTTACGAGCAACCTCATTTCGCGATAAAACCATCTTTCGGATCTGATCGATTCCATAAGCTCGAACAGGAAGTAGCTCATCACTTAATTCCAGCATTGACTTTGCAAACAAGAGTTCCGATTCTCTCTGAAGCTTTTGTGCCTCATTTTCATTGCTAGTATTTTTTTGGATACTGTTTACAAGAATCAAGCGACGAATGTCGCGTGTAACAGTTTGTATTCCAGCTTCTGGATGATCTTCAAGTGTTTGAAGAACCATGTTGAATTCTGGAGTGAAATTAAATTTCTCCTTGATATCAATTTGATCTTCTGTGCCCAGGAAAAGAAAAATTTAATGTAATATCAGGTTGAAATCAAATGAAAATATTACCACCCAAGTTTGAAATAATTCCTTTGAGAATAGTCAAACAAAGCAACAAACACCCTGAATCAACACTCATACTAACAACAATACTTTTAACAAGCTCAACTATTTTTCGTGTCCCTTTAATAAGGTTTGCTCCGAACTTTTCAATCAAAATCATTAAAATTCTGATCGAAACCAAATTTCTGTGAAATAACAAATAAGCAGTGACAAAATCAGATAATTTTTTTACCCGGCATCAATATCATCTTCATTTGAAAAAGATGAGTTCGATTTGATATATTCTTCAAGTAGTGCCAAAAAAACACCAGAAATTAAATCGTTATTATCGAGATAAACCAAAAAATTGACAAAAGCTTCGGGATCTTGCACAATGGAGCTGTTTTAAGAAATTAAATAATCTAAAGTAAAATATAAAAATAAAACAAAGGACTTACAAATCAGTGTTTGGAGTGCTTACAAACATTATGCCACCAGATCCACCCAATTTCGCGACTGGAGTCATTCCTGAAATATTTGTGCCTCGATAAGTTGCTAGCTCCGTCAGCAAAAGCTGGTTTTTTGAGGTGGAGTTCATTTGGAGCAAAGACTTCAGCATTTCCTTTATTGATAAGCTTTTTGCCATGACTATGCTTGAGTATGACAGCTCATGAAAGCGATACAACGGAATAAAAGCTAAGAAAAAAATTTTAGTAAAATAGAAACTGCTTAAGAGATTGCTTGCCTGATTGTAACGATTCAAGCAATGCAAAATTCGGCTCCCTCCATCGTAAAAATCGCGCCAACATTTCAAAACTTTGCGCTGCTTCTCGTTCATCAATAATAACTAGGTTCCCATCCAAATCAATATTTACGTCTCTGCCATAGCCATCAACAGCACTTCTACCACTTTTCACTGAATAAAATTTCACACACAGCGGCAATAAAACAACATCAATAATATATTTTTTCGCGAACCGTGGAACTTTGTTCATCAACTTTGTTACAAGATACATTGCCGCCTGATACACAAGGCTACTTTCATCTACAGAGTTGCCGCCAGTACTGCCAATTTTTTCCGCAAAAATTAGTGCACAAATTTGACTGCCAATATTCGAAAAATACGCGTCCTGCGATTCAGCAATCCGGGGAACAGTACACACAATCTTCGCAACTGGCTGCAAAGCACGCGCATCGAGAACTTGTAAACTACCATTGCTCATATTCTTAAAGTCATCTAGTTGTTGTTGCTGTTGAATAAATTCCAAAATCAGCGATTCAACGCCAGTTGGATTCATGATGGCGTAAGAGAGACATGTTCCACAGATTTTGCGGAATAGCGTCTGTTGATGCGGTTGTAATTGTTGTTTTAGAGGACGAGACGATGCTTGTAATAATGCGCTCATGAATTTGGGAATTTTTATCACAGTTATGAGGCTAATTGCGGCGGCGAATGCAATAGAATGAATTGTGGAATGCGGATCGCATTGAAAATTAAAATTTTCAATCGAAATGTTTGGAATTGTTATTGATGTCATGCTTTTGGCATCAACAGAAATAGGCCCGAGCGTCGATAATGATAAAAGGCAAATGAGCACATCAACGAGATATTTATTTATGAGGAATGTTTTAATCCAAGAGCCTTTTTTTATTGTGGAATCGGAATTGCTAAAATTGACGCCAATTATTTTGCAGATTGAAAGAACGTACTGCAGTGCAAAAA
>JADGJH010000149.1:3956-24299 GCA_027596945.1 Physocladia obscura
AAAAAAGTACATGTTTAAATTATCATTTTGGTAGATTAGAAAAATTGGAAATGTTAATACGGTTGCAGCTATGCAAAACTGCCTGCGGATTTCAGTTTCTAACTTATATGCCAGAAACGACGATTCGAACATTGTTTACCAACTTGAAACTCTGTACAACGCTATTTCGACTGTTACTGTGGTATTTTAATTCTTTATTTTAAAATTTAAGATAATTCTTTGTTTTAGATGTTGGTTGCAAATGGACGAATATTTTGCCTGCTACCTATACTTGTAGAGCTGTTTTTATTTATGGCTGAAACAAGCCAACAAGATTCAAAAAATTTTCAAGCAATGAAGTTGATAATCGTAAAAATCTTGAGACGGATAAGAAAACTATATGCAATCAAATCCGAATCATGCAAATATCTAAAGAGCGTTGCGTGGGAGTTGGAAAAATTGTGGGTGGGAAACAATTTGGAAGTTTTCATCAGTCGTATGCAAAAAGCGATGGATAGAATTGAGCTGTACCAAGAAATGCCCAATGTGCATAAATTAATTATGAGTGTACGAATTTGGTGGGCAAATGGATTGAGGTTAAGCCACCGGAGTATTGCCAAACAGGGAATATTTGGTGTACAGGACTGGCGAAAACAGGGAAGTGAACTGCTCCGTCAAATTAACTCCCACGGGAAAAATCTTGAGTGGGAAAGAGTGTTGATGAAAAACGCGTGTAAATAATTGATGATTATTTTGAAGACGAGTTTCGTGTGATTTCAAAATTGGTGCTCGATTGAATCAGAGATTTAAAAAATACAGATGGCCACTGCCCCGTTAAGCCGAGCGTTTTGTCCTCTAAATCTCGCCACGGATTCTTTTTTTCCGATGGAAGAGCGTCACGTATCGGCAATTGTACCTGGATTTCTCGCCAACAAACTCAAACTCAAGCTCCAATACAACTTTAACTCCGCAGGGAGCATTGCCAAATCCAAATCGAATATCTACACAAATTATTCGAGATCCTGCATTTCGTACCATTGTTGCTTGCTGGACATGACATGCATACCAACTACATTAGTGCATGTGGTATGCTGGGAAAAACACTCCAATCAAAAGGCGCATCTCAACAACTCCAGTTACTTAACTTTGTTTCTAAAGACGAGATATGGGGCCAGTCACTTCATGATTTCGAATTTGGCCAGTGTCTGTCACTGTTCAATAACCAGGTCATTTTGATTGGCTGTTTGAAAGCATATCAACTTTCCCTCAAGACTCTGTTTAACATATTGCAATCTATGCATGCCTGGATTTCTATTCACCCTGACAATGTTTGTGTTGTTCACTGTACAAACGGAATTGGCAGCACTGGAATTGCAATTGCAGCATATTTGCATTATTCAGATACATTTTGCAGATGCTGCGACAGCATTTGAATATTCATGAGTAGGCGCGCACCAAATGACTAAGGATGGCCTGTGAGTAACATTTCATTGCACCATTTTATTTTAACTTCTGTTTATTTTCAGAGTATCAGACAACAACAATTTAGATCTTATTTCAATAATACAATCCTTGTCAGTGAAGTTTTACCAACAAACGACCCACTTGTGCATGATTGCATTGTGTTGAATGGAATTTCTGATTTTTATATGAACCGAAGGCTAATTTGGTCCGGCGTATATTCAAGGTTTGGAATTCGTTTTCATCAGATTAATGCTAAACGTGTACTTCAAACTTTAAGGTTTGATGGAAAATTGTCCAATTAATATTGATCTTGATATCGATGCTGTCATTTTTCAATTCAGTGATCCAAACACGGGCGAAGGCGTTCTTGTTGTTGATCAAGATATCCAAATTCGTATTTTCCACTGTGCTGATCTTGATAATGGTTTTAGTGACACAAGTAATCACAATAGTCAACTCTTCTTTTCACACCGGATTTGCGTCTGTCCGCTGGATTTATTCGTATTGCTTATGTGATTTGGATTTGAGCAGACTTGATGTTGAAAATGGTCGATTTAGTGCCGGCTTCAGTGTTGATCTTGTGTTTGATGAACCTGAAGCAGTTCAAAGCCCAGGAAAAGAAGTTATAGCAGTCAGTTATGCGAAGCTATTAAATAAGAGCATTAATAAGTCTCTGGCAAGATTTATTAGCTACCATATTGTAGAAATAGATGAAGTATTAATGAGAGGACTTGAAGATATAGGAATATCTCGATTTAATGGTCGGTTTCCGTTATTTGTGTATTTTTCCTGTTTTGTGCATCAAAATACTGATAATATCAAACATCAACAGCTCGTATTGCACTGCAAAAGACAAACAACGATATTAACTAAGTGTATAATTATTATAAACACACTATTGCCCCTCCTCCTCCACAACAACAAGTTTACATGAAATCAACAATATCAACACCAAATACGGATCACCCTCCACCCCGCAGGCCTCCGCCTACGATTGCAAATCTTCGTCAGCATACAAGAAGTTATTCTCGTGAACGTAGTCAATCCGAATCATCTAATTCGAGCACTGCACAATTTAGTTGAAAACACTCGATTGTTAATGGCGGTGGTAGCAATTACGGAGTCCGTAGCAACATAAACTCGAGAGCTTGATACAAAAAGGTGCAGACGCTAGTAGTGGACATTTTGGAGTTGTTGGTAGTGCAAGATTCTCAAATTCCAAACTTTGAACAAAATCGGACAAATCGATTTGGGACAATTGATTGGCCAACCTTACCATATTAATCTTAATCTGGAAAGCATGAAATCATACTGATACAAAAATCGAGATTTTGCCGAAAAGTTGAAGCCGATTATCGAAGCTGCATCGATAGAACTCGCTGCTCTTCGCGCCCGTTTCGACGTATTTTATAACGCTTGACAAGAAACGGCACACTATTTTGCCAAAGAACCCGAAGAATACATTCTACTGCCCGAACTATTTGATATGGTTTCAAAGAACCCAGATTCAAACTATAACGTAAAAATGAATGCATTGAATGCTGGAAAGGCAATACCTAATAATGGAGACAACCGCAAATAAATGATTCGTTTTTGCAACGCTGCATGTAATTTAAACAAAGTGTGAAACACAATCGAAAAGTGGAAGATGAGACACAGAGACTTTTGCGAGAAGCCTCAGCTTTTTACGACGCAGACGAAGATAAGAGACGCGGGCAATTAAAGAGACGCGACTTTCTCCACCAATTCCGGGACATCATCAGAATCCCATTCGTCATTCTTGGAGGAGGAAGAACACTCGCTTGAAATTAATTCTGTAAATCCCCGAACAGCAAGTGCATTAAAAAACTGGGCAAGTATGATGTTGCTGGAGAGAAAGGAAATTGAAGCAAAGCACGGTTTTGGTCCGTCATTTGGCTGAAATGACAGATTCAGAGCTACAAATCAAGGCTGAAAATATTGATGATGAATTTGGCTACAATGATGAAGAAATCAGGTGTGATGCTGAAGATTCACGTGATGGAAATGGATTTGATGGCCGTGTGTATCAAAGTAGTGAAGGTGGCAGGTACAGTTAATCATTTCAGTCAGTTCAATCAACTTATGTTGGTGGTTCAACTGGGGCAAGAATTTGTCACGAATGTTTTTTGGCAGTGGAGGATTGTTACTGCAATTGGTAGTGCATGTCTTTTTTCTTCTTTCTTTTTTAATTTTCAAGTACTAAACGAAGTAAAATTGTTATTCATGAATCATCATTTATTATTTATTACAACGAAAAAAGAAACTTCTCATCAAATTCAAAAACAAAAAAAACAAACTAGATTAGCGTTTACTTTCCACCAAGAGGGGCACCAATATTTTGCCCTCTTAATTTTACGCCAAGAACTCTCTCCATTTTTCCAAGGATTTGCTGATTGGGGTTGATTGCTTTTCCAGCCTCATACTCATTGACAACAGTTTGCTTTTCATTGATTTTGGTTGCCAGATCTTTTTGAGTCAAACCCTTTGCAGCGCGAGCTTGTTGAATTGCTTTGGAGACAGTCAGGCTTACTTTTGGAACCGTAAAATCCTGTGATTTGTTTGTTTGTTTGTTTGTCAGAAGGTGGAACATGACAGAAGGTGACAGAAAATTTCAAATAAGAGCGTGAAGAAACTTATAGCACAGGAATCAATAGCAATGAGCCAACCAGATATTTCGTAGGAATCAAGAACAAGGAAACAACTATAAGTCACCTCAGTTTCGTTTTCAATCTTGCCCATTTTTGCAGCATCATAACCTGTACTCGTTTTCTTCTCAGTGACAATCTGCGCACCGGTTCGTCTGGCAGCATTCAGAGCGGCTTCGGAACGCACAACTTGCGGGTTTGTTGACTGTGGCCGCTTGCGAATTACTGTAACAGAGTCCCAATCGTCTGACATTTTACACCAACTTTGTTTTTTTGAATACAAACCTTTGTGCTGGCGCTTTGACAAAGCGACTTCTTTCGCTTTTCTCAACTATAAATTCAGCTCGTACAGATGATTGGGAATTTAAATTATATTATTTACCTAGATTTTTTTTATCAGTCAAATAAGGTGTTCGTCTGATTTTATAGTGACAAATAAATTTTATCCGTTTGAAGTAAAAATCAGCAGAAGAATAAACTTGAAAAAAATTCAAGGTGGATTTCAAATATATCCAAATCTTCGCTGTCAAAACAAAGAATTTTGAAGAAACCGGAAGAAATAAAAAGATCCGGAAAATGGGAGCCAAACGTCATGCCGAAGAAGTTCCTGCTGCTGCTGCACCTGCCAGCCCCAAGAAACACGCGCCGCTGCCATCATCTGTCAAGACCTCTGCTGATGCAAAACACGACCATTCTTCTTATGAAGTCCATTATTTTGGTGTAAGAGGGAAGGGAGAACTTCCTCGCATCATCCTGGCGTACGGTGGCGCGACGTGGAAAAATGAAGTCCCGAAAAGCTGGGCCGAAGTAAAAGATTCCACACCATTTGGCCAGGTTAGTTTTCCCTCTTCCTTTTTTTTTTTTCTTTCCCCCGCTGAATATTTATTTTTTACTCTACCTAGCTTCCCCTGCTTGTTGAGAAAAATGACGGAAAGGAGGTTTTCTGTCTTGCGCAATCGCGTACAATTGCCAGATACTTGGCCAGCAAATTTGGTCTTTCAAAAAGATTCTACACAATAAAAATAATGCAAAAACTAAAATAACATTGAATAGATCTCATCCCGAAAGACCCGACAGATGCCATTCTTGCAGACTCAATCTTTGAGTCTATCGCGGAAATTGATGATGCTGTAAGTCGCGCTTTCTACGGTATCAAAGACGAAGAAGCAAAAAAGACTGCAATTGATGTGCTCTTTGATGAGAAACTACCAAGCTTTTTGAAATTCAATGAGAGATTTCTGGTCAAAAACGGAAAAACTGGCTTTTACTTTTCCAACAAGGTGATAATTTATTAATAATTTGTTTCAATATGTTAAAAGTCGTGCAATACAGATCTCTCTTCCTGAGCTTTTTGCTTTTGTTGTTTTCGAGTTTCTCGAGGAGTTGAAAGACGCGCGTTTTGAATCATTGTCCAAATTGGCACCAACTTTCAAAAAACTTTTGAACAATGTTCGTGAAAATACGCGCATTGCTAAATATCTTACGGAAGTTGACCGTGCACCTTTTAAAAATTGAGAAAAGTATTTGTGCTGGAAGTCTGCAATTTCAATAAAATTTTTATCGCAAAACTGAGTGAATTGATTGATCTTGCAACAGTTAGGAATCACTCTACTTTTGTTGCTGATTCGGTGCCAAATAGCAGGAAAAATACTTCCGTCAAATTTTGAAAGTAAGTCAGTTAGCAACCGCATCAAGGACAACACTTAAACATTGAGAATTATTAAATTCGTACCAAATTCGTAATTGACTGTATCCATCAGGCCAGTTTGTTTTGTATTTGCTGGTAGGTGCATAATCTTCATTGAATTGAGAGGTCAGATGTTTGCATTGCATTTGTATAGCTCTGGAATCACATTTCTTGCTGTGCAATAAATTCATATACTATAATCATGCAAGTCCTAAACCTAATGATTGCTTGCTTGAATTCCAATATATAAATAGCAATTCCTACGAAATCACGACGCTTCATAGTCAATATTATTGAATTGCATGCTAAATTCATTGATGGAACAAGATTTAACATCAAAAAAATTGAGTGAAGCATCAATTATCACATTGTGTTGATGATTAAAACATTGAAATAGGTTAATTCTGACAAAATCTTGAAAATTAAGCAAGAATGAATCACAATCAATAATTGCAACTTGGTTAATTTGAGTCAACTATAACTTCATTCATTTGATTGATTGAGATTCTTTTTGGTCTACCTTGAGTAACTATAAGCATTTCTGGACCACCACCAACAAGAGTTGTATACAAATGAGGTGATGCTAAAGCATATTTCGAAAAATTGTACATTAATGACCCTGTATATTTTGAATGTCGTAATTGCAAAATTTAAAATTTACCAACATAACTGTCATAGTAATTTTAAAATATTTTTCAACTTATTTCTCTTTTCATGTGCTCCATAATTTTCAGTGAAATTCTTAAATTTGGAGTTAAGTTTTAAATGCAATAAAGTTACTGAGAAAATTACAGTTAGGAGGATTTCTTTGCTTTATTTGGCATGGCCACACTGCAAAGTCAAACAACTAACTTCATGCCCCCAGGCATAAACAACACTCCCAATACTGGCAATGGCCCTTCAGCTGCTGTGAGTCTAATCTTGTTTGAGAAACCAGAATTTACCAGCTTCAAGAAGGAACAGGCAATCCTTGTTTGCCCCAATTGCAGCACTCCCAAGGTGCTGTCCAACCATGGCATTGGCAGTTGCGTCAACTCTAGGCCTGAACACTCAGAAGCATGGAGTCTAGTGAGTACATGCTCACATTTGAGACAGTCTTTGTGTCTTGTAACAGCACCAAGAGTCCATCTCATTATTGTGTTGCACATGTAATTCCAGAGTCTGACTTCAGGTAGAGTTAAATTCCATCTTTCAGCTCAACTTGAATAGTTCCAGCAATGTTTTCAAGTCCATTGTCAGGGTTCACAATTGCTTGTTTGTGAATCTGCTGCCTAGATTTCCCTGGTAGCATGTGTGGTGGCTTAAGTGGAAGTTGATATGGCAACCAAATGACAGGGGTGGTTGGGTGGTCAAGAAGCACAGTTTTTTGATGGTTCCAGAGAGCATTGTTGTGGATAGTTGTTGATATTCCAGTAACTTTATCAAAAGCTTGATAGTAGACTTTAAGTTTGAGAGTTGAGAGTGTTTTTTATTTGTTAAGATTCAACACAAAAAAAGGAAATCCAGAGCCCTCTTTATAGTTTTTTTTTGTACTTGAAATGCCTCTGAATTTGAAATAGTATTTAAAATAGATCTATTTCAAATAGATCAGTATAAAGGCACCTT
The DNA here is from genome assembly GCA_027596945.1 of Physocladia obscura. Taxonomy (NCBI): domain Eukaryota; kingdom Fungi; phylum Chytridiomycota; class Chytridiomycetes; order Chytridiales; family Chytriomycetaceae; genus Physocladia; species Physocladia obscura. The sequence goes on from JADGJH010000149.1 coordinate 11,358, forward strand.
TGAGTTTTTCTCTTCAATGAAAATATGTTTGAGCAAACAAATATGGTTTTTCTGTCATTGCTTATAACTCAAAATGATTGATGCTATAGTGAATGGCAGCTGGTTCCTTTGCTTAGTTTTAGTTGACTTTAGACAATTCACTGTTCTGTTTAGTTAATAAATAGCTTAATATCTTTATTAATAAACTAACGTTGACTGTGCCAACAGTGACTACATGTGCTGTGGCCATCAGCATATTTAGATTTGTTGGTGCGAGAGACTGTGGATGCCTCCATAGTATCTTGCAACTGTCTTTTGTCTTTTCTACATTTTCTAATTGTTTTTACTAATTTCTAATACAATTATTTATGAAAATGCTTATGTTCAAAACCTTTGTATGTTGCAAAGCATCTCTCACTCTTTTCCCTAGTCTACTACGCAAACCACGCTCTTGTGTAGGATGATCCAGGAGAGTGTGTTTCCAGGCATTTGAACATTGTAGTAAGTGGAGTGGGTCTCCTACTATATTATCTAGTGAACATACCAGTTTCTTCTCAATGGTTTCTATTGATTCTGTTTGCACTTCTGCAGTAGTGTATCACAGTAAGAACATCAGATCAGTTGAAACAGCATTCATTTAATCTTTTCATAAAGATTGTTTGCTTTTATCAACTGCCCATAAATAAAGCTATTTTTATATTTTAACTTTATTGAAATAAACTAAAACAAGCAATTTATTTCTTTTATATGAGAAGAGACAAATAAACCTTTATTAATGAAGATTTATACTTGTTTTGTAATACACATCTCTCACCACAGAGTTGCATATACTTCAACAGTAGTAAGTTGTCGCAGGTTTTCCTGATGAGGTAGATGTGCACCAAGAAGAGCTCCATGCAAAATTTGCACTGCAGGGATTGAGCAATTTGTTGAGTTGTGCAGTCTTGCGGGTTAATTTCATTGGCTGTTGTTTAAATGATTCCACTTCGAGCAGCCAGTGAAGAGCACCAGAAGAAGTATTCCTTGGAGTGGATGCAATGGTCAAAGAGCCAAAATCTGGACAGATTCATACATTTTGAGCATTCTGGGTGTTGGTGTTTTCAGTTCAACCCCATATTCAAGAACTGGGCAAACAAAGCTCTTGTAGACATTAGTAGAAGCTGCATGGGCCTATCCCATTCCATCACATTCATTCCAAGAGATGCCAGTGTTATGATAACTACACGTGCCTTCTGAGTGTGTTCATGATCCAGTTGTGTCTAGACAATCTCATGCTGATGAAATGGAAGACCAAGATATGGGGTGATTTCTTTTGAGGGTAAATCTTCACCATATTGATGTAGGGGAGCTTCATGCAATTCAGGAGTTGTGTCAAGAAAAACACATTTGGTGGGAGAGAATTGGATTTCAACTTCATGTGACCACTATTCACTAATGGTGAAGAGTCTTGCCAGGTCCATCATGTTTCCAACCAAAAGAGACATGTCGCCTGCAAACAGCAAATTATTGAGACAAATTCCATGTGTCAATACTGTTGGAACACCTGGTTTATGCAATCTAATTGATAGACGGTGAATGTGACAATTAAACAAAGGTGGAGAGGCAAAATAACCCTGCAAAAGTCCACGACAGTTTTCAATTGGCTGACTCCTATGCCCAGCAACAACCAGAGAACTGAAATTGTGGTCAAACAAGTCTTGTAGTTTTTCCAGCATTTTATTTTCAACACCAAACACTTCCTTAAGACTCTTCCAGAGGACACATTGATTGAATTCATCACAAGTTGCCCATAAGAACTGTCATGGCACTGCGATTTGCATTCAGGACTTCATGTAGCACCATTGCCTGATCTAGAGCTGAACAAAGCAGTCTGAATCCACCTTGGTTATTGTCAAGCCGGGACAGCATTGGTGCCAATTCAGGAATTAAGAGTCGTTCATAGAGCCACTGAGCAGTGCAAGTGAGTGCAATTGGCCAATAGTTTGCAATTTCTTGGTCAGAGCCTTTTTTCTTGAAGACAGGAACAATCAAGGCCAGCCTCCAGTCTGAAGGAATTAAGGCAGCCCTGTGTACTAGTTGCAAAAATTTAGCAAGATGTTCAATCATAACATCTTCACCGGCTGCAATAAGCTCAGCTGGGATTCCCTTGACTCCAGTTGCTTTCCCAAATGGAAGGCCAGCAATTGCTTTCTCCACTGCTTCCAAGTCAAAGATTTCTTCAGTATTTTGAGGTTGAACTTGAGGGGCTGGTTCAGTCTGGAAGTCAACATTCAATTGACCAGTTGGTTCAGCCCCAAAAGTTGTCCTGAAGTGTTGAGCATGCTCCTCAATTTTATCAGAGTCCAGCTTATATCCTGTTCAATCCCTGAATGACTTACCTCTTTTCACTATACACATGAATGCGGCATAATTTTGGGGTACAGTCATTTTGTCCACAGCATCCTCAAACAGTGTGCACTTCCTATCAGATACATCTGCCCAATAGTCTTGCTGTACCTGAACCAGCTCTGCCACCATGTCTTTGATAGTCTGACATGGGAGTTCACTCTCAATTGCATCCTGTGCTTCCACCAACTGTCCACGAATTGTTTCACATTGTTGCTCCAATTCCTCAGTCCAGATTCTGATGCAGTCTGTCAGTCGCCTCAAGTCAACCAATTGATGCTGCAGCTGCTTCATCAATCTACTCACAAATTCCAGACCAAGCTGTGTCCACAGCAGTTTGTAAGTGTGGCAAGACAAGAAACAACAGAAGACAAAGAAGTACTTCCCAAAGATGAAGCGCCTGCAGCAGGATCAAATGGTGTCACAAGGGTGTGTCCACCAGTACCATCCACCCCTGCTGCAAGGCTTTCAAGAATCTTTTCAAAATCTACTAGAGCACTCTGAGTTTTTTGTTGCATTTATCCAGCTCTGCAAGATATTTCTTTGAATATTTAGGCTGTGTGAGACAGCAAATATTCCAATGCACAAATTGTTGGTCAGTTGGTGTAATATCTAGTGGTATTGAAAACATTAGTGGCCTATGATCAGATCCCCTCAGTGACCACTGTTCATGGACCACAAAGTCAGTGACAGGAAAGTTTGCAAGAAGAAGGTATTCCTCCAACCTAGAAAGTTGTCCATTTGCCCCTGCCTGATGCCTGGATTTGCAACACTGGGTTTAGAAGTCAGCTTTAAAAAATGTACCTTGAGGATTTAGTATTGAGTCTTTGGTGTCTTCGCTTATTCTGTATATTAGGCTGTCAAAATGACGAAATCATCTTCCCTCGGTGCTGCAAACAGGCTGTCTGGGTGTTCAAAGACCACTCACAGTTGGTTGTGTAAGTTGTTTGCAAATGCAAGAATGCCACTGGTGTTTCAACAGCCACCTGGAATCACTTGGTTGTTGTTGTTTGGGTTAGATTTACTATATGAGGCCTAACAGGGACAGATGCTGTTGGAGAAAGCCAAATTTTCACCAGGTCAATGTTACTATCCATGCTGAACCTCTGGACTTCCTCAGTTTTGCCAGCAAATCTGTTGAGGTTCACAAAGTGGACTCTGATCATTGAAGTTCAGCCACCACAGCCAAAGGGCTTGGTTTTGAAGCCAATGCCATAGTCATTGATTCTTCAACCAAGTCAGCATCCAGGTCCAAAGTGCCTGGTCCAGCTGATTCTCTACTTCCCATTCCAAGATCCTTGTATGTAAACTGTGAGTATGCACTGACAAATGGAACAAACAGTTGCAAAAGAGAGTCTTTAGGGGACTCTTGATTGTGTCAAACATTGCACTAGTTGTTGGTTTCTGAGTTGTAAGCTTAGTGTTGTTGCAAGCCTTAAGCTTGATAGATTTTTCAAAGTCAAAATCCAACAGCATTCTTATAGCTCTTTTCATGCCTAATTAGTCCATTTCAAATTCTGCATGATTTTACTTGATTAGTGATTACACGCTTTTTGGGGTCCTTTCATTTTTCCTTTAGAAAAAATCCAAAAAACAGCTCAAGTTCCCAAAATAAGGAGCCAGTCTTGTACTGCTGCTTCTGCTGTCACAAACTAGTTGTGTTAGCATATAATGCAGTCAGCATTGAACATTTATGGTTAGTTTTGTTCAGCACCTTGTTGTCATTGTCAGTATTTTGCAATGTAGCTGCTTAAAGTCTATATTGGAAAAACTGCTTTATTTAACACAATGTCAATTAGGCTCTTTCTGTCATGGCCACTGACATACTTAAACCATTGGGCCAAAAACTCACGAGGCTGAGCTACCTCAATTTTCTTGTTCTTGACACTGGTGGCTGTAGTTGACTAACTGGTTGTGACAAAAGAAAAATTTTCATTTTGAAAATTAAATGAAACAAAACAGTTGCCAACAATGCAGTGCCAGCTAAGATTGGTCCAGCTCTCTACTCTGGTCTACTACACAAGCCATGCTCTTGCACAAGATGGTCCAGGTGAGCAATTGGAGCTACTTTTACTAATGTTCTTTTTGTTTTTATTTTCAAAGGTACAGTCTTTCAAACACAGCTCTCACAAACTGTGAATGGATCTGCTGATGGCAACTGGATGTGCATCTGGTGGCTGTCACACTCAGTTTTGTCTGTGTTTTATTTTAATAAAGCTATTTTTATTTTAAAATAAAAACAAATTGAAAACACAGCAGGTGCAGCTGGCTCCATTGCCTGATGGATCTCCATGTGCTACGCACATCAGTGTCAATCCTTGCAGGTAAATGTTGATGTCACATGGCTCTTTTTGTTTGTTCGTTTTGTTTTTAAATAATAAATCTCAATTAATTAGATTTTTATTTTTTAAAAACAATGACAAAAACTCACCAGGAACAGCCAGGCTCACACTTGATGTGTGCCTTTCATCTGTGTTTTCTGTTGTTTGGTGAAAAATTTTTTAAATTTGAAATGAAGATTTTTAATGATAAAAGAAAAAACTTATATCAAAGCCATATTATCTCTATGAATAACACAATCAGAGTCCACATATCCTAAAATTACATGAATTTCATAACTTTTGCAACCCTTGATTCGCAAAATTTCACTTGAGGAGTAGTTCACAATTCCTCTTGCAATTTCCTCCTCTTTTGTTTCAAAATTGACACCAAAAGACTTTAATTTACAGACAATTTTAATGGCTTGATCACTTGAAAAGTTGCCAGTAACATCTACAATGCCAGCAGCAAATAGACTTTTTTTCTTCCTCAACGCCCGCGCAGCCCCTTCATCAACATATAAGCACCCATGATCAGCAAGTCCATGCAGAATCCACCATTTTCTGTCCATCATTGGATTTGGTTTTCTAACAAAGAGTGTGCCGGTACTGGGTTCGAAGGGTGTTGCAGGATTTTCGCGCCGATGCGTTGCCATTTCATTCAAAATTGTGATCATTCGACGTGGTTCACTGCCAATTGTAATTATTGTGCTACAGCCAGCAGCAGTTGCAAGTTCGGCAGCAATAAGTTTGGTGGCCATACCCCCAGTTCCAAGTGAAGAGCCAACAGACGCAACGCTCACTTTCAGAGAAGAAATATCTTCAACAATTCTGACAGGTTTTGCGTCTGGGTTTGTACGTGGATTATCCGTGTAAAGACATTCAACGTCAGTACAAAGGAAAAGAAAATCTGCATTCACCATTCCAGCTGTGATTGCTGAAAGCGTATCATTATCGCCAAATCTTATTCCTGAGCTCGAGACTGCATCATTTTCGTTGACGATGGGAACAGTGTTGAATTTTAAGAGTTCCGTAAATGTATTGCAGGCATTGAGATATTGTGCGCGCTGTAATAAAAACAGAAAGTTTAAGTTTTGTGTTTCAGTTTGCTTTCAATAGCATTCTCACTTCAGACAAGCAATCTTTGGTCAGTAAAACTTGCGCAACGGGAATATCAAGTTGGCCAAACAAGTCGTCATATAGAGCCATCAGCCGACCCTGGCCTACGGCAGCACAAGCCTGTTTCATAGAAGAAGTTTTCAACAACATTAAACTCGTTAAATCAATCAAAACCTGTTTCATAGCCAACGTATTTGGACGCGCATTCAAACCGAGTCTTTTGAGGCCCATTCCAACAGCACCAGAACTAACAATAACAATGCGGTGACCCATCTGGCGTAGTTCCTGAACGGTTTCAACCAGCAGCGATAATGACGACATTTTTGGGAAGAGAGTTTTTTCGCTGACTATTGACGACGTTCCGAGTCTAAACATTGAATTGTTTGTTTTTGCTTGTAGTGTTCACCTCGATTCGCGTTTTGCTTACTTGATTACAACAGTTAACCCAGAGATTGGACTCTGTGCAGTAGCGGATGTTGTTAATGCTCGTGGATTCTTTGGCGCAGCTGAGCTGTGTAAATTCAAGTGATTCAAATGTTCCACTGACATCATTCAGTCTGATAAGAAATTTTGATGACCTCACAAAAAAAAAATCAATTCATTTCCAAAATAACGCGAACAAACTCTTGCTCTTCACCACCTTCACTCAAATCTTCCCACTCGTTATTATTCTTCCAAGCAAACGGATATTCTTCTATATCTTCAACACTTTCTTCAAGTATCTCTCCACTCCTGTTGATTTTCCCCACCATCTTTTTACTTTTATTTTCAATCCATTCTTGAAACAGCTGCGGCCCAACGAATTTGATCTTTGACTTTTCAATTTCACCTTCCTGTATGCTATTTTCTTGTTGTTGCTGGTGTGCATTTCGCACCTGAGATTGCACCGTAAATGAGCTAGATGTAATTGTCCGTCCTTTTTGTGAATTCTTTCCTGTCTCATATTCATTGAAATTGAATGGATCTCCCATCTTCACTGCTGGATTTTTTTGAAACTTTCGCACTGAAGCGTTAGACTGTATAATGAATTGAGGTCGCCGTTTTTCGGGTTCAGATTTGACTAGTCGAGGGGTTGAATTCCAGGGATTTGAAGAAATTGATGCATGCGGCGTATGCAGAGATTTTTGTTTATGAGGCAGCTTAAATGCCGATGACGTAATTGATGGTGTACTGCGTTTCTCTTTTGACGTATTGATTTGCGATTGGGTATTTTTCAAGAAGAATTCATTGCGCAGTTGGACCTTTGGTGACGTGAAATTGAGCGTGTCTTTTTGAAACTCGAACCCATCAGAAACATTCGAAACCTGCACATACTCCTTAATGGGAGTTGCATAATTTGACGATTTTTGGACTATATTATGTTTTCGCGCAGGTGGTTGGGTAGCGAGCAAGAATTGAGACGATTGGGAGGAGTGCAAAATCTGACTGGCAGTTTGAGACAATAAAACTGGCGCATCTTTGTTATAATTCAGTTCTGCGCTGGCACACTCTTTTTCCTCCGGTTCTATGGCGTCCCAATTTTGCCAGTCTTCATATTTCTCTTTTGGGCTTTGAAATTCTTCAATATCGTTCAAAATAGGCTGTTCTTGCAAAAGATTCTTGTTTTCTTCAAATTTAAGGAATGTTGGAACTGAACTAGCAGTGGCATATTTGAATTTCGGTCTTTTCACGATGCTTGCATTGCCTGCATTTACGACCGAAAATACAGCTGAAAGATCGGCTTGAATCTGAACTGAATCTTTTGCATTCTCGGATATTAGGTTATTATGTTCGTTTCCCACATTAGCAACTGAATCATCCGATTCGAGTCCCAAGGCGTAGCACAGATGCTCGCACAGAAACGAAATATCATCCGCTGGTATCGAAGCAACTATATTGGTAAAGTCCGTGTTGGTATTGACATTGGAATCATAGGCGGCTGCAATTTTTCCTGCAAAGCCGGAACATGAACAAAAAAGAGCAGAAGCGATTGTCGTTATCGTTGATTTCTGTGTTCGGGTCTGAATATCGTTTAGCCAAAGATAACAATCCCAAGATCTGGTCGACACTTGCCTGGTGTATTACTTTCCCATTATCAGTAAGCGAATGCGAGTGCAGACTTCGCCTTTGTTTCATCGAAAAGAAGGGAAAGATGTTCAATTTTTTACACACTCATTTACGTAAACAAGTCTATTTTCTTTGCAATCCAACAATTCCATGCAGAGTGTCCTCATTTGCTGCGCCAGTTTCACGAACCATTCCGTGAAAAGCGCCTCCTTCCTGCAGCAGTAATGCACGCGGTGTGTCAAACTGTACTACTTTTCCAGAATCCAGAACAATTATACGGTCACAGTCCATTACAGTGTTAAGCCTGTGAGCTATTGTGAGTATGGTAGCATCTTTCATATTTTCTCGCAGTGTTCTTTGAATGAAATGGTCTGTTTCCAGATCCACATTTGCTGTGCATTCGTCGAGAACAATCAGTTTTGGTTTTCTCAGAATAGCTCGGGCAAGACACACAAGTTGCCGTTGGCCAACTGATAGATTTTCTCCCAAAGCATCAACTGAATGAATATTAAATATTGAATGTGTTAGAAACTGAGAGAGAATAAAACGAAATGCAATAACCTGTTGCATTCAATCCTCCATCCATTCCCATGACTTGAACCTTTATTCCACTGCTTTCCAAAGCGTCCCAGATATTTAAATCGTTATGTTCCTCAAAAGGATCAAGGTTAGACCTAATTGTACCTTATTAAGAAAAATATAGGTGGTTTATTAAAATAATCAAAAAATTCAGAACACAAGAAATTGCACCTGAAAATAATATAGGATCCTGCGGAATAATAGATAAATTCCTCCTTAAATCTTTCAGTCCAAGCTTTGAAATATCCAGTGAGTCAATCGAGACAGACCCACTGTCAGGCTCCAAGATTCGAAACAAAGCGAGCATCAACGACGATTTTCCACTTCCAGTGCGACCAACAACGCCAATTTTCTCGTGCTCATGGATTTCCAAGTTTATATTTTTTAGGACTAGCGGCAATTCGGCTTGATACCGCATTGATAAATTTTCAAATTTGATTTTACCCTGACTTGGCCACCCCACAGGCGGCCGGAAGGAATCAATTATGCCAGGAGGCTCAACATTTACAATTCTTGCGTAATAATTCAATCTTTCGATGCTTACAAGTTGAACTAAACATAAATAAAATCAACATATAAAACGTAGAAATAGAAAAATAAAAATACAAAAACAACCTTCGGCATCAGTAAATTGGCGGATACATAACGATAGCAGCTGTGTAACTTGCAAAACATATGAAAGTGCAAGCCCAAAAAGAGATGGGTTGATTGTACTTCGAGCAAACACTCCAAACAAAGCCGTAAACAAAATTAAAATATTCCCAATAATTTCAAGCCGGATGCCAAGCCAGCGCGCCCCTGTCACTTGCAAGTAATATGGAGTATTATTGATATCAATACATTTATCTGTTTTTTCAATAAAACTATATTCAGTTGTTAGAAGTAGAAGCATAAAATAAAAAGACTTATACCGATCCTGTTCACGATAAGCACGGATTGTCGCAACTCCTGTCATGCTTTCACTTATATGCGCATATAAAGGGCTTCTTGTCACTGCATCTAATCGTTTCAATTCCCTGGCGTTCGCTCGGTAAATTGCTTGGAAATAGTAATATACTCCCATTAGCACAGCAAGCAAGATCAAAAACCATCCGTTTGATACATATGCAACGAGAATAAATGTCGAGATTGCAGTACCAAAAGTGATCAAAAAAAGTCGTATTCCATCAATCAGAGTGTTATCGATCACGTCTTGGTCTTTAGAAAATCTGTTCAGGACGCGACCCAACGGGTTTGTATCAAAGAATCGAATTGGCGCATGAATAATTCGATTTAAAGCCTTAAGGTTAAGGATACAGTAATAAAATTTAGTAATAAAAAAGGGGAGTGATAAAAATATAAATAAAAACTTAATACTTGTTTGTGCAGATTGCTTGCTGCTCGCGTTCCACCAACAGCAATCAAAATAGAAAACAAAACCATCAAAGCTGCTTGCAGCAAGCCGAAACCCAGATAAATAAATAAATATTGTCGATCTGATAAGTTGGCGAATGACGTTGAACTCCACAAAACAAGCCATACATCTGTGAGAATAAAACATTCAAAAAAAAAAAAAAAATCAAAAACAACAATAAAAAACGTTCACAATCACACGTACAAACCGTTTAAAACTTTTGTTGATTGAGTTACGATTAAAACTCCCAGCATTAGCAGCAAGAATCCAGAACCGCCCATTGCAATTCCGAATGAATAGAAAATATGATTTTTCACATTTCCTTCACCTCTTTCCTCCTCTTTTACCAATTCAACCCCAACTAGTTGCGGTTTGATTACTGGCGCAATATCTTCGTGTTTTTGAAGATCTAATTTTTTCGCCGTCAAGTCAATTTCTGATTCCGTGGGAACGCTGCCATAAGAATTCATCAGCTCATAAAAATCTCTTCTATTTGCCATTAGTGTCTTGTAACTTCCAAATTCAGCGACTTTTCCGTCTTTCATTGTCAAAACTAAATCGCACTGTGACACGAAATGAAGCTGATGAGTCACCAAAAGTCGCGTTTTTTTTTTCATTGCAGTTTTGATACCATATTCAAAGATATGTCTACCAACATGGGCTATCAATAATATTAAGATACTTAATCTCAAACAAAATAAAAATGGCACGAACCGTCAACTGCTGACAAAGGATCGTCCATAAGCATAATGTCAGCATCGTAATAGACCAACCGAGCCATAGAAACTCTCGCTTTTTGACCTCCACTCAAGTTAATACCCTTTTCTCCAATCTCAACAGCATCACCACCAGACAAAACCTCCAAATCTTTGGTTAAAGCGCATGCATAGATTGCTGATCTGTACTTGTTTTCATCGAATTGCTTTCCAAATAGGATATTTTCTTTTAAAGAGTCATTCATGATCCATGGTTGCTGAGGTGCGTAACCAACAGATCCTGAAAAGACAACGCGTGCATCGTTTGAACTTGGTTTGAGTTGTCCAATTAATGCAGATAGCAAAGAAGATTTTCCTGAACCTACTGAGCCAACAATAGCCACCAAGGATCCTTTCGGAATACTGATGTTGATATCATTTAATGTCAACTTTTTTCCTTCGAGCATTGTTTCAGTTGTTGAAGCAGTAGCAACAACTTGTTCAAGTGATTCAAAAGTACGCGACAAACGGTCGATATCTTTGGAAGATATCGAACCAGGTATAGTTATTGCTTCGACTTCATTTGCGATTTCTATTTCATTTTTACTTGCGTCATCGTCTTCAATATATATCATTGGGGTTGCATCCCAACGAAAATCTCCATTGGCCACTGAAACCGCAACATCCGCATCATTGTTATAAGTAGGCTCAAAATCAAGTTCTGCGCTTTCAAGCAACGCCTCAATTCTTTCAACTGCCACTTTCGCGTCGGCAAATGCACCGATTGCAATTGGCGTCCATTGAATAGGAGTGCGCAAATTATTAAACAAGGCGAGAGCCGTAAATATTGAAACGGGATCAAACGCCGGCGAAACTACAAAATAAACCATGAAAGATGTTGAAGCTGCCAACACGGGCAACGCGAAACCGCAAGCTATAATAATTGATCGAATCAAGTTTGCAGATATCACGGCTTTTAACTCCTCGGTACGAATCGCGGCGACGCGGTCAAGGAAAGAATTCTCCCAAGCAAAAAACTTTATAATACGAATTGAACTTAAAATTTCGGATATAAGACGGACGCGTTGGTCAGTTAGAATTACGTTTTGCTTTCTTAAGTTTACCAAGGCTCGAATAATGTATACTTGGAGCGGGAGGGTGGCTAACAGAACAAATACTCCTGAAAGAGACGAAACACCCAACACAGTAAGCAGGAGTGCGATAGTGTAAGTTACTTGTAGCGGATAGGACCATGCCAGGTGAAAATTTACCATGAACGCATCTAAACGAACTAAATCCGTGGAAATGATATTGGTGATTCGACCAGCATTGAATTCTTGGCGCGCTGTTCCAGAAAGTCGAAGTGCCTTGCGGTAGACGACTGCCGTGAGTGTTCCGCGAACCTTGAATTTTGACAAATAAAGTATTCAGATGTTATACCAAACATTTAAAAAAAATTTCTAACAATCATGCCATATTTGTTTGTTCTTTGAAAAAAGTTTCCGAAGCAAATAGATGAGATCATTGAGATTATAAAAATACCAATAGCATATCCGATTCCAGTTCCAACAGAAGTTGTTCCAGTTGAGGATTGCGTGATGTAACTAATGAGAGCTTGTAGCAATAAAGGGGCAGAGCTAAATCCTATATCCGAAATTGCTTTAAGCTGAAAACCTTGTTTTTAGCAACAGATAGAAGCACATTTCATGCGGATATACCCACAATCGCGATTGAAAAAAATCCTTTTCCTATCATACTGATAAATATTCTTCGAACAGATGGCTGTCGGGGCTTAATTTTGGAGTTTCCTGCGATTACCAATCTCAAATCATTTTGATATTGATCGGCCTCTAATCTCCAAAGTTCCTCAAATTTATCAGCCAATTCTTTCACTTGAAGACGGCGATCCAGTTTATACAGGTTCTCAATCTCTAATGTGTTTTTGTGACCATAACGGAATAACGGTTCAAGCCCTGCATGGATTTACTTAAGATCAATTTAAGAAACTGAAATAATTTTGTAGTCTTACAAACAAACAGAGCTTGCGACAGAAAACTTGACTTGGATTCAGGCCAATCTTGTGCTTCAAACTCTGTCAAACGTGATCTGCTCATTGCCGCAAATTTCATGATTCGTAATTCAATTTTTTGTTATCAATTCTAACGGATAAATAGTGGCGAAATTTTAATTAATATCAGATGAATCACGCCAAAAATGATTAATTCTTTCGAATTATTTTTACGTCTGTTTTGAAATACTTTTCCTATTTTTTAACACTGATTTACTCCTACTTAACTAACCCACACAAAAACAATAATTGAACTCTATACGCACCTTTTTTATCGAATTTTAAATATGAAAATTACATTAAAACAAGCTTTTATTAAATAAAAAAAGCCGCTGGCACAGGCGATCATATATTTTGAGA
>JADGJH010000150.1:0-14529 GCA_027596945.1 Physocladia obscura
GACTAGGAAATAAATAAATATTTAAAAAAAAAAATGGCAGTATTTCAGTTCTCATCAAAATGGTTCATTGCAACATTCGCAGCTTACTTTGTTCTCCGCAAAAAGATTAAGCCGTGGTTAACGAAACTCAAGACATCGCCGATCGTGGCGATCCTTGCCGTACTTGCGTTTGTGTTTGTCGCGCATTGGACTGTGCTCCTGGCGTTCAATTTTCAAGAACACCGGCGACTGCAATTCGAGCAACAGCAGCAGCAGCAGCAGCGATATAACAACGCCGCGAATTCAAAGTCAAATTCAAATGCAAATTCAAATTCAAATGTAAACGACGCAGTTGCGCCTCCTCCTCCGCCGCCGCCGGCGATTCCTGCAGTAAATGCAGCAGCGCCTGACGATGATTCTCATGATGGCTGGAGGGGTCGAATTGAAGACATCTTGAAAGGAAAAGGGTGAGGAAAATGAATATATCTATCTATCTATACACTGTCAAAAAAAAAAAAAAAAAAACGTGTCAAAAACATGCACGTGTTTTTTTCCCATTGATTAATTCTATTATTTATATTCCATTAAACTAGGAAACATGTAAAGGAGTCTGTGCCGCGAGAGGAAAAAGAGCACGACCAAGATTCAACGAAATCATGACACGTCAACGGAATCATGACAACGTCAATGATTATGGTGTTATGAATTTCCGTAAAAACACATGGGTTTTATCATATATATTATACTCCTTCTACGAAAATATAGAGATTTCCAAAAAAAAGAAATGAATTATATCTGAGTGCTGCAGCGACATGCATCAATTATAGCATAATTTGTTCAATAAAATTTTTTTAATTTTTCCAAACATAACTCATCGGTTTGAATCAGAGTCACGTACGAAGCGACAAGTGGGAAGATAGTATACAGGCAAGGACCAGTATTTCCTTGCAATGCCACGCCAGACGTCATCGCCCAGGTCCTCGACGTTGATTTCCTCCATGGTAGTTTCGATGCCCAGGTCGAGCAGGTCGGCCTGGCAAATGTTGCTCGAGACATGGTGGAAAAACAAGTTTGTGCCGGCGAGACCGTTGAAGTAGCTGTAGATGCCGTGGTCCTTGTCGAGAATGGCTGGCAGCAGGGCGTGGAACCGCTTGAGGGCAGCGTAGTCCTCGCTGAAGGTGTCGAAAAAGATTGCGTCGTAGGTGCCGAGTTGGGCGACCACGTCCTGCCAGCGGCCGGCGAGCACGCGCACGTTGGGGCGCGAGAGCCAGCCGTCGGCGCGCATGCGGGCGAGCACGTCGGGGTGCGCCTCGATGATTGTGTGTTCGGCGGGCTGCTGCGCCTGCAGGAAGCCGTCCACGAGGCCCAGCCCGAAGCCGACGTTGAGCACGCGCCGCCCCGCCACGTGCAGGGCCGCCGCGTGCCGCTGCATCAGCGGCGCCTCCCAGCCCATCATGACGGCGTTGCGGTCGGCGTCGACGAGGACCGAGGCGCCGTCGCCGTCGCCGCCGCCGCTGCCGCTGCCGCTGCCGTCCACGTACGTGAGCCGCGACTGCAGGAAGCGTGCGGCCGCATTGGCGGCGCCGCCACTGGTGTCGTCGTCGTCGTCGCCGTCGCCGTCGTCGTCGTCGTCGCCCGCCAGCAGGGCCAGCAGCATCTCGGCGCGCATTCCCTCCGCCAGCAGCCGGTCCCAGATGCGGCGGTGGCCGGCCGCGGCTGCCCACTCGGCCGCCGTCTCGTGCGCAAACGTGACTTCGTTCCACGGGAGGCGGTGCCGCAGCAACGCCTCCACCGCCTCCAGCTGGTCGTGCTGCGCCGCGTAGTGCAGCGCAGACGCATTCGTCGTCGCCTCGCGCTCGAGCACCGCCGCTGCGTCCAGCCCAATCAGTCGCTCCAGCTCCGCCACGTCGCCTCCCGCCGCCGCAACATGCACCGCCAGCGTCGGCTCCGGACGTGTTGTCATCCCTCCAAAAAAGAAAAAAATAAAAGAATGACAACCCATTCGACACGCAGTGATTGGCCTTCTCGTAAACACCATCAAGCTCACTATTAAACTCTGTGTTGGGCGCATAAACTGCAACTGTCTTCAAATCAATTCTACCAAAAATCTGCTAATGGCACAAAAGAACCATGGGTTGGGACTACAAGGTCTGCAACAGCTGCCTCCAATCTTGCATACTTTACCCAACCACCCTTTGTGGATCCATTCACCAAACCACACAGTTTCTTTGCCAACTGTAATCTCTCCTCTCCACATGGTTGGATACACAATCATTTTTGGTTGCATTTGCTAATTCAAACTAACTGGTTAAAAGAAAGAAAAGAAAAAAAAAGGACTATTGCTGCGACTATTTCAAATGCAAGTTGTGCCACAAAACAAATTGTCGCAAAAAAAAAAAAATTGTCGCAAATGATACAACATGTACTCAAGCACACACATGCAGATGAGGGAACTCAGATTCACTGTTTGTATGGTTATTTCTTTCAAGGAATCAAAGTTCCAATACTAGCAATCATCTATTGCAAAGCAGAGACGACTATACATTGATGGATCACACAATATAGGAGTGGCAATGGCATATCTAGAAAATGACCCATCAGAGAACGAGTCTTCAACACAGAACATTGAAACTGGATTACAAATTTTTACTATATAAATCCAACAGCCTACCTAGAAGAATGCAGCAAACAGTTTGCAAAGGCTTTTGCAATGTCAATCTCAAGCACAACAGTTTGGTGCATTTTGCACAATGCTGGCTACACACACAAGGTACTCGAAAGGTGAGCAATGCAAATTAAAATAGATGATGTGACTTGCTATGCAATTGAGTTGAATTCACTTGATTGGTGCAAATTGAATCTTCTGTTTTTGGACAAAGTATCATTTGACAATTGGGGAATGCTAAGAAATTGAGGATATTCCCTACCTGGCGAGAAGTTGGTATTTCATGGTGAGTTTATTCAAAAGCCAAGAGTTTCATATCTTGCATTCTTGGCTGTTGATGGAGTTATTGATTATTTTGAAACAGTGGGGACATTCAATCGTGATTTATTTCTGCAATGCTGCAAAAGAATCGCCTAATACAACAGCAAAGTGTACAAATATCCTGGAAAGTGCTCAGTTTGGATATTGGATGGAGCAAAAATTCATTCCGTTCCATTCCTTGTCCATACTCTTTGATCTTTTGGAATTATTATAATTTTTCTTCCATCATACTGCCCATTTTTCAACCCCATTGAATTCTTTTTTGGAATGCTAAAAAGGAAGTTCAAGAAGCATTATGAAGAAGGTAAAGTGCTGAATCTGTCTCTATTTGTGACCAACATTATGTGCCAGTTTTGTCAGTATGATTTCAAAAAAATATTCAACCATTGTGGTTATAAATTTGCTCGTGGTTTTTGACACAGGTGCTGGAAAATATGGAGGACAGGACGATGATATTTTGGGATTCTATTCAAATAGTAGAGAAAATGAATAAATAAATAAACAATATAAACTTTATTGATGATCATTAAATTCTTGAGGCTGAACATTTGCCTCAAAATTGGGCCCTAACTGTGTATCTGGTCTGGTAGCTTGCTAAATTTCAGGCACAATATTCAAGTATGTATTGAGTTTTGCTTTGATAGATTTGATTTGAGCAAACAAACTCTGAGCATCTTGCTTAAGCAGTGTCACCTTTGCTGCAATATCTCAAAGAATATTTTGAGAGACGCGCATATTGTTATTAACACTCTGAAGTTGCGCTGATGCAATTGAAGGAATGGAGTCAAAAAAAGATGAATAATATGTTCTGGAGGATCACCATCAATTAAACTTTGATGATTTGGGCAAGGTTGAGCTGCAATAAATGATGCCCAAATTCTCCAGTTTGCCCCATTTCCAGTGAATCTGTCTCTTTGCAATTGAAGAAGTTGATCCATAATTTCTTTGACAACAGAATTGGCTGCAGCACCAGATTGATCTCATTGGCGTGGCTTCAATACTTGCTCTTCAAATTTATCCCACTGTGCCCGAGACTTGACTGTTAATGAGTACTTGTATGCACTGACATTGATTGGTTCTGAAGATTCTGCAAGATTTTGCAGCAATGTTGAAGTCAACTTGGAAAATTCATAACTTGATTGTGTCGTTTAAATGTCAGGTAATTGTCTGTATCCAAGATAACTGGCTGTGAGTCACTGATGCTGTAGTTTGATCCATTAATAATAGCAGCAGGCTGTATATAGGTGAGTGCATAAGTCCATAGCTTTTCCTTGAAATCGTCAATTGTTTGACAAGAAATGTTGAGGTCTGGAAATTCTGCAGTGGTGGATCTTGCCTGTTGATTAAAGTACTCTTTCACCAACACAGATAGTCTAACCATATGCAGTGATTCTGATGCTTCTGGATTATTTCTGGGTGATTGGCCCTCCATTGGTTGGTTTCGGCTCATTGCGATGATTCAGGGCAAAAAAATAAAAAACTCGCATTTCCTTCATTTCAAATGGAAAAAACAATATTTCGATCAAAAAAAAGGCTCAAAAAAATATACAAATTGTTTCTCGCATACAAAATTTCAGGAATTTGACTGCTGTTTGTTAAAAAACATATGCTTGATTTTGGAACATTAAGAAATATGCTTTTACTTCACCACTCAAAACTCTCAAACTGCAAAAACTGTATAAAAAAAAATAAAAAACACGAGGACAAACCAAAAAAAAAGAAAAAAAAAAGTAAAAATAATAGTATTTTGCTCCTCCTGACTCAAACTTTTCGTGGAATTGCTGAATCCGCTACAGTAGGAGTTGTTTTTCGCATCGAGAAATGCCTAAATAACATCTTGTTGTGCAAAGGTAAAGCCGGGAGCGATGCAAATTCGGGCAATTTTATCGCGGATACTGTCTTTGTTCGTGAATAATGCAAAAAAGACGGCGATCGTTTTGCTTCTTTGCTTGGAATTTGTGGTAGCCGTGGAGTCGATACTGGTGGCGACGGAGGTAGCGGCGATAATGATAGCATTGCAAACGACTGGTTATCGAGACGTGAAAAGCCATCTATTTGAGATGACGACGATGACAACGATGACAACGGCTCTGGAGACATGACATCACATCCCAGTTTTGTAGCAGAATTCAGTGGCAGTATTAGCTTGGGCAGTGGTTGCTGGCTGAACCTCCTTTCTCTTCTTCCTTCACCTAAACCAAATGAAGGCATGCTTTTTGTCTTGAATCTTTGTTCCGTGCGGATTTCGGTGCGAGTACGAGCTGAAATTGGTGGCGGCGGTGACGACAAGTGCGTCGTCCGACTGCCAATGTCCAAAGAAGAAATAGTCCTGGCAGGAACATCATACGCCAACACTGCTGTTGGTGTACCAGGTGCAGCAGAAACTGGCCCATGCTGTGCTGGAAACGACACATATTCCGAACTCCATAAACGTGAATTAAAAGTTGATGATGACGGTAATCGTTTGACTTTTGATTTTGTCTGCAACAAACAAAGAAATTTAATAAAAAAATTTAAAAAAAAATACTAAAGAAAGTTTTTCTTAACCTCTGAGCTTTTTAAAATATCTTTGAATCCTATTTTCGTTACACCACCGCCAATGCCGCCATGAAGGCCACTGCCGGTAGTTGTAGCAGCAGCAATATCACCAGTAGCACCGACATTGAATGGCTGCGTCCGATTAACTCTCAAATTTTTCAATTGTGTTGGTGGCGGAGGGGGTGACGCCAACGCACCAAATTCCCTCCTACCAGCATCAAAATCCAATGTCAAAACAATTTCCTCGGAACATCGCTCATCACAATACATTGCCGGAATATCCCAATCGTCTCTCTTCCTCCCGTCACTCGTGCCGCTGCCGCTACTTCCGCCACTATCAGTATAAAACCGACTATTGGCACCACCGCGGCGTCGAGCAAAACCAGCAACACCATTGTTAGTCGTCGTGTTAGTCGTCGTCGTTGAAGCAGGCTTGCTTGAATTGCGTCTAAATATTGACTTTACTTTTCCCATCAATGAGTCAATAGAATTGCTGATATTATTCTTTGGTGGAAAATACTGGCGCTGGACCGATGATGCATCGTAGACACTTGCATTGAAAACGAACGCTGCCTGTTGGTGGTGGTGCTGTTGTTGCTGATGCGGTTTCAGAGAGTTTTTCCTGGCAACGCCACCGTTGCCACCGCCGCCGCCTATATTCCGCACTCGAAGTTCTTCAGTACTGACCGAAAGTCTCGCTGGCTTGCTTGGAATTTCAATATTTGAGGAAATCGGGGAGGCTGAATGTGAGATGCGCAAATTGGAGCTCTGGTAGTGGTTGTTGTGGTTAACATTGCTGTGCTGATCCAGATTTAAGTTTACGGGATAGTATGGACGCATAAGTGGCGACGGTAACGGTAATGGCTGTTTATAAGCTTGTTGATAATAGTGTTGATTGGAATCGCGCGAATCGATTGTTTTCTGGGCCGCTGAAATTGCAGCCGCGGCGGTTGTCGTCGGTAATACTAAAGGGGTATTCAACGCGACTGTATCGTAGAATAATGTATTTGCCGGATCATGGAGATGCCGCTGTTCCGGACTGTAAGGCAGTTTATTGTTTTCTGCCAACAGCAGGGAGTTTGTACGCGAAGTTCTTTGTTGTTGCGGCGATACTGGCGGGTCGTAAAATAAACAAGTGCTATCGCTACTGCATCGGCGGTCCATGCCGGGCCATGCTGAGTCCAAAAGATCATCGGAGTCTGGACTACTGGCACTATCGAATGTGTCGCTGGATTCTGTGCTACCAATTGAATTCGCGCTCTCGGTTCGACGATAAACATCCAGCGAAGGCATTTGATATTTGAGTTTAATTTTTTTTTTTCTCCTTTTCATGACTGATACGAGTCAACTGATAGATCTCTGAACAACATAACATCATACTGGAAATTTATTCAAAAATATTTCTGATTGGGGACTTGATAAAATAGTGATAACAATAAGGATAATAATACAAAAAATAAATGGATTTTCAAAGCATAAAGTCAACCTTCAAATTCTTTGCAGCGTGGCGAGAACGCTCCATTTTCACTGCAAAATGCTGCTCTTTTTCCTCTGGTAACGCTGCAAGATGAAACGATAACGGCCCCGCCGAATTCTTTCCGCTGCCTCCACTACCATTGCCACTACCTGAAGTGCTACTTTCCATTTCTGAAATGGTCGCAATCGTTCGCCACGATGGCCGCGACGAAACTGAAGAGTTCCGGTTCAGCATTGACAACGACGCGGCCGACTTTCCTGATAAAGACGGTAAATATGACGACGCCGAAGACGATGATGACGACAGCAGCGACACGCCGCCAGTACCACTACCAATACTACCGCTCCCAATTCCACCACTGTAACTGTCACTAAAACCACTGCTACCGGTAATGCCGATTCCGCCGTTGATCATTGCGATTTCGGTTGTCCTTATGGGACGTTTCGGCATCACTCTCATTGACGGCTTTGAAGATAAAAGCTGCTGTTGTTGGTGCACTTTAAATCGCTGGATTGTTGCAAGTGGTACGGTGGTAGTGGCAGTTGCAGTTGAAATTTTAGGATTCTGAGCAGCGGAAGTATTCACAGCAGTCGCAATATTAGTGGTAGTTGGAGAAACAATATCAGTGATGGTTGGCGCAGTAATAAACTTGACAGCAGAGCCCCGGAGTACAGCTACTGATGGAGTATCGTCTGTGTCATCGTCTTCCTCATCATCATCATCATCATCATCATCAAGAGCGGCCCTTACGCCAGGATCTGAAGCTGTTTCCACGGGCGACTCAGCATAAACATTAGATCTATTGCTACTGCCACTACTACTACTGTTAGGATTACCCATAAAGATTGCCTTGAATTTCGAAACAAGCATATCGAGTTGTATAGCCGGAGCAGCTTGAAGCCGTCTTCGCATAAACATATCTTTATTATTAATACTGCTGCTGCCGAATGAGAACCGCCTTTGTTGTTTCTCGATCATCGCGGCAGAGGCAGAGTGTCGTCTGTATTGCTTATTTTTCTTCATGGATTTTGAGAGCGGATTATACAACGACGGAGACAATGACGACAATTGATTGGCAGCGATAGCGGTGGTGGTGGTAATAGTGTTGATGTGGAACGAGGATCGACGCCGCTGCTCAAATGCGTTACGATATTCTGCAAATTCAAGCTGCTTTTCAGTGTTTGAAGGGGTATTGGCGGCGAGAAGCGGACGGGTTGACGGATCAACGACTGAATAATATGGACGAAAGAGCGGAGTTGGCGTTGGGGTATGTTGCTGTTGCTGTTGCTGTTGCTGCTGGCTTTGTGGTGCCTTAAGCAGGGATGTTGCATAAGGAGGTGAGTTTGCCGGGCCGGACAAGCGACGCAAACGATCATTATTGTATGGCAGCTTTGCATTCGTTGTTGCATCTGATGCTGACGCTGATTCATAAAACAGTCCTGCACTGTCACTGCTTACTCGTTCCAGACTTCCGGGCCATGCAATAACAAGTCCGGCAGAGTCCGAACTAATTGCACTTGCCAGTTCAATGCTACTTTTTGATACTGATTGAGATACTGTATACGTGCTGTCAATTTGGTCCATCGCTGATCGATTTTCGTTTTTCTCTTAAGTTTTGTTATTTACGACTGATTTATAACTAATTTCAATGAATTGATATCCACTGAAAATTTTACGGCTGAAGTAAGGCATATGCTCCAACAGGCAATAATTATTCTTGTCATTTAACCACGAAAATTTCTGCGGTGAATGGTTCCTCATTGAAAACTGTTGCAGCGAAAGAATTATGTAATTTTCACTGTTTCTTCATGAAAGCTGAAAATTTTAATTAGTGTAAGTAATTACTATTGGGAAGGTTGAGGAAAACGCCTGCCAGGATGATGTTTTGACGGTTGACAATCCGAAAATTCGGAGAGCCAGCTGGACGATGTGCGCTTTCTTCTCCACGAGCAGAAAGTTAATGTTGTATCAGAAAGAGCGTCAAAGTGGTACAAAAGTGAATGATTGATTTGACGGAAAGGACTGTAGCACTTTTCCAAGCAGCACAAGCTGGCGACAAGAAACAAGTGAGTTTACAGCTGGAATCTGTGACTCCGGAAGAGGCGTTATTGCTGGTTGATCACGCGCGCGGTGACGACAACCTTACGCTTATTCATGTTACGGCTTCCGCCAACGATGTAGGAGTGCTGGCAGAACTAGCATCACGACTGCAGTCACAATCTCTGCAACGGCTAGCGAGAATTCCGACAGCAAAGATGCGGAATACTGCCCTCCACCTGGCGGCCCAAAGTCGCGCTATCGACGTAGCGCGCTTTCTGCTTTCGCCGCTTGGCAAAAGTGAACGTAGTACTTCTGATAATGCTACAGGTACTTCTGGCGACAACAGTCCTCTTGCGTTCGCTGCTGCCGAAAGCACGGACAAGGACACCAATATTGAGTCTGATGATCAGGCGGAGGTCATCGCTTCTCTGCTTGGTGCGACTAACGCGTGGGGCGAAACCCCGCTACACTGTGCTGCTGCGGTTGGCGACACGAAACTCGTCGAATTGCTGGTCGCGTCGGCGTCGGCGTCACTTCTGCTTGTTGGCGACGCGTGGGGCCGCACGGCGCGTCAAGTTGCCATCGAGCACGGCTATCTCGCAGCCGCTGCATGTTTTCCTATCCCTCCTGTTTCTACTACTGACACTGATGGAAAAGCAACAAATGAAACCACCAACACCAAGCCCTCTCCAGCAGCAATACCTCCACCACCCCCACCGCCAGTTCCTGCTTTCGCCAGGCAGCTTATGGACGTCGCGGCCAAACGCGTGCCCATCTCACCTGAATCTGTTAAAGTCAAGCACTTGTTTGCTCCTGTTCCTCACCAAGAAATTAAACTTTCCTCCAATGAACTGTCCGTGTCCACTTCAACGTTAATTTTATCTCCAATCTCAAATTCAAGTCCAACTCCAATTCCGCGCAAAAAGTCAATCAGTTCGCACATTGAATATCCGGGCGATATATTTGCTTTGAAATCAATGCTCTCAGACCCAGTATCTTATGATCCTCTCGGAAACGACCTGTTTGGCTGGTCTGCCCTCCACAAATTTGCCTCTTGGAACAAACCAGATCTCCTACAAATTCTTGTTGATTCACTTGCGGATCCCAATGTTTGTTCTGCCGCTGTCAACGCGAAGAGCCGCAACGCAGATGCTTTCACTCCTGCTCATTGCGCCATTGACAACAATGCACTTACCGCCTTGTCAACCATTGTTTGCAACTTTGGCCATCTCGTTGACTTGCATAATGTTTTAGACGCCAAAGGAAGAAGTGTTGCACATTTCGCCAGTGAGCGCCAGTTGGATATAAATTTTTTGAAAGTGTCTGGCAAATGAGAAAAAAAAAGACGTCAAGTGCGTATTACTTTATTGCGGAAAACGCCTCTTTTGTTCGTTCTAAAAAAAGAATGAAAGTGTGTTATAAAACTTCCAAAGTCCTAAAAAAGATGTAAAAAAAAATAACAAAAAAAGAAAGAATAAATTCAATGACTCGAAAGACAACAAACAAATCAACTGGAAACGCAACCGTTTCTGCCGTTCAGCAGTCCCATGCAGTGTCGGTTCTCAGTGCGAAAAATGTAAACTCGAAACCAAACACACCAAAGCCCACCACTGCCGCAGCAGCAAAGCCACTGACTCCTGTAAAAACAGTTAATGCAGCACCAGTCATAAGTTTTGCCGCTGCCACAGCAAAGGTGTTAATTTCAATATCACCACTGAAATATTCATAAATAAGTTTTTCTGTTATCAGACTTCAGCGAAAGTGCAAATCACACCACTTCAACCACAACCTGTAACTAAAGCTAAAGTAAATGCGGCTCCAGCAAAACTTCAACCTCAGCTTATCGCTGCAAGCCTTGCGAAGAAAAATTCCGTCAAGAATTTCGATTTGGTAATATAAAAAATTTAAAAAGTTTTTTTTTTACCAAGCTGGTACACTTATACTTGATACAAATGTAACAGGGGGTAGGATATGAACAGTACATGGTGCCAAATCTTTTTGCCGAACCTGCCAACTGGTCCAGCAATGTGTGTCCAGCACATGCACCGCACCGTCTTGTCGCTACACAAAACAAGCCATCAACTCCAAAACAAAAGTCAGCAAGTTCTCACAAGCCTTTGACTCCACAATCTCAAAAGTCGCAACAACAGCAACAAATTAAATCTGCTGCTCCTCAAACAAAAGTCCAACACAAAAATGTTAGGTCAGCAAGCTCGAGCCTTAACAAAACCAATATCAAGTGGAACACCCCTGTAGGAAAACAACTCATTTTGAGACCAAAGGGCGGTCTCGTTTTGTACCAACCTCTGTGGTTGCAAGTTGCCAGATGGAATATGGAGCAGATGAACAGACAACAACAACGTGGTCGTTCGGCCGACAAGTACAACAAGGCTCAACGAATCAAGGAAGCAAAGGAGAGAGCCGCAGCACAAGTAAAATAAAACCCAAATTCAAATTAAACGGCATTCTTGTTTCTAACTATTTACCAGCGTTCTCGCTCCGATTTCCGTGAACAGAATTCCGTGCCAAAACAACAGTCAAACGCGACGATAAAGGCCCCAATTTCTCATCAAACATCATTTACAAATAACAAGGCTCCAGTATCACGCCAAACTTCAAACATTTCTGCTGCATCAACAGTTTTCCACCAAACATCCAACTTGAAAGAGCAACCGCAAAACAAACCGTCTACACCGTTATCGAAAACAAAAAAGCCGGTAGCCGACCTTCAAAATGCATGGCAACAGCCTTTATTCGCGTCAAAACAACAGCAAGACTCTTCCAACAACAGCAATAACAACAACAATAAGCAAAAGCCACTGCAAAAACCACAACAACTCAGAAAACAGCATTCTGCGTCCAGCCCCACTGGAAACACGCCAGACTATTTCGCAATATACATGGACAGACCTGCGTCTCCATCTGGATTTAAGTCCCAGCCGCCAAAGAGCCGCAGTGCCGCCGCATCGACCAGCAACAGTGCTGCGAAAACGCCCAGCCAGCAATACGCCGCACTGCGTACTGCCAAGCCGAAATTTGCGCCGTACATGGACCCACATGCCCCAATGCCAAGGGAAACAATTAGTCCTTATGCTGAGGGGAGCAATTTTGTGGCATTTAATTTGGCAAATGAAGCCTTGGATTGTGGAATTCTCATGCAGCAGCCACCAAAGCAGAAACGTGTTATAAGCGGAAAGACTCCACAGCTTACAAAACAACAATCTAGTAAGTCTTGGTTTACTGGAGTTGCAGTTGCATCTGCTATTGTTGCTATTAGCGGTGTTGGTCTCTCCAAACTCTACAAGTAAATTTGCGAAATACTTTTTTCTAAGATTTTAATGAAAGGTGAAAATCTAATAAACGATTTATTTATTTATTTTCATGGCTCTCTTTAATTTTTTTCAGATGGAAATAATTCTTCCTTCAGCCCTGGATAAGCCCTATCAATATGTTCCCAAGTTATAATCCAGAGATTTTGTGTGTTTGGACTATCAGGAGATTCAACTTCAGCATTGTTGAGTGGTTGAAAAACTTTTTGTGTTGACATTACTAGAAGCATATTTTTTAAAGATTCAAGAACACCTTCGCTCTATCAAAAATTAAATTATATTATATGAAATAAATACAACTAAAGCCAGCTATTTATGTCTTACCACAAATTCTGAGCCACCTGCAGTTACATATCGGTATATATAATCCAAAATTTTGACCCAAAGTTTGGGCAAATCCTTGTAGCGCAATAGATGATTTAAATACTGCAAAAAGATTTTGCATAATAATCCCGCAACTCGCATTCTGGTTTCACTCATACCCGTACCATCCAAACGACCAATTTCAGGCTTCAATAGTTCTTCAAGCAATGGGAACAGCACATTTTCAAAACAATCAACACCAGTTTCAAGTGTCGATGTTGTTATTTCATCGATTGCTCCGGTTGCGTTCGGTTTTGGAACCAAAACGGTAGATTCTAATTCAGGTGACAAGAGAGATCTTTGCAAAAGCGTCAAACTGTGCTGCCGAATCTCTTTCGCTGGATTACAACACTGCTGAGCAAATCCTGACAATATTGGCAACCAGAACTCAAACCAAGCTGGAAAGAATATAAATAAAAATAAAAAGATGAATAAATAATTTAGTTTTCAAAAAAACCTCGTTCACGCCCAATTCCAGCTTTTAATATCATAATTGGGATTCGAACGTTCAAAGAAAATACTTTGTCCAATGCTTTTGCAGCACGCTCATTTGCAGCTTGAACCACAGTACTAAAAGGCCAAAAACAAGAAAGTTAACAATATACATATTCAAAAACAAAGAATGAATGAAAACCTTTTTTGCGTGGATGTAATCCTGGGACTGATAGCAGCCCCTTTTCCAGGTTCTGGACTCGCGGATGCTAATGAATTCAAAGTAATTACGCCAGTAGCGTTTGAGAAACTCATCAAGAGGTCAATACATTCGCCAAAATTATCGGCAGTCATTGGTGAGCTTGGTCCTTCACTGACAAGAATGCAAGCAATCTCCAGGCTGAATCTTGAAGCTTCTGTGTGTAAAGCTGTGGCACTGAGCAAATGGACGATATCCCCAGCTTTTGGGTAGCGCCTGATTAACGTGGGATCGGTTTTAATCAGCTGCAAAAGCCCTGCCATCAACTGCTCGGCAACAATATTCAGAGCTGCTTGCGACAAAGAGGTGAGCGCTTGAATTGACCGAAATACATGCGCGAGCATATCGTCCTTAAGAAGGGGGTTTAATTAAAAAAAGGTAATCGGAAAAAGTAATGAGCCAAACCTTATGAACCATTCGGATTAGTAATTTCAACAATCCAACCACGCATCTTTCAAGTAAAAGAGGATAATCTGAACCTTCGTTCAAAATTTGAGAAATCAAGTCAAATGCAACAGGCCAAACGACTTTCAATCGATCACGGTTGTGCAGAGTAATATTTGCAATTAGTTCCAAATAAAACGCGACAGCAAGTGAATATTTTGTCTGTATCGCGCTGGAGTCACTTGAGCTTTCGTTTGTTAATAACTGAGCTTTTTCAGAAACATTTTCTTCATTTGCAGTCTCATTTCTGTAGAGAGCTACTTGCGACAATCTTTGTGTCAATTTTGGTGAGTTATAACAAGCTTGAGCAATCACATTCATCAAATAGTTGAGAGACGATTCTTCCAAAAATCTGTTTTATATAGTTGAAATTTTCATGACATATCTCAAAACAACAAACCGTGTGTCCAAAAAAAGTTCTTCAATCCGACAAGAAACGATGCAAGCGATTGCATTCTTTTCTGCCTTCAGTTCTTCGGGCGTGGGCAACTGTTCTTCATCGTCCGGAGCCCCCAGACTTAACAATTGAGTCAGCGAAAAGAACAGGCCAGAACCCCCCGAGTTTTCTTTCTTCGGCGGTCGAGCAGATTCGTTGGGATTCTTCAAGCGAGGAATGGGAACGTGACGTCGAATAAAATTGTCGGTATTTAGCATTGCCGACGACAGCAAAGAATACAAGAAA
>JADGJH010000150.1:14539-27815 GCA_027596945.1 Physocladia obscura
AAAGTCAGGTATGAATTTGAATATGAAACTGTTAACATTTTTCCACCCAGCACGCAAAGTATTGCCATATTCAGAAGCCAGATTGAACATCAACACAGCAGCAACTTGGCTTTTATAATTTCGGCCAAATTCAACTGCCCAAGGATCAACTCTAATAACTTTTTCGCCAGTAACATCTGTTTTTCGTTCGGTCGGAATAAGTTTTCCCCGATCTTTCAGCAAACCAGTAGTTTTGGACAAAGAAATGACAATATTGTCAAGGGCTTCGGTCATCTGATACAGATTTGAAATTGATGCGCACCGATGGAATCCAACAACTGCTTTTTGAAGGGTCAAAGAATCTTCTGAACTGTCAAAAGCTGAAAAAAATTAGCTATACACACAAATACAAAATCGTTTCTTGCTTTACCATAGGAAATAGCCGCAATAGTAGGATCACAGATAGCGGCAAACATATCCTTACTGAAGACACCTCGCGGTGCAGTCATAATAGGGCTCATAGTAGCTGCCTTTTTCATCAATTCCTTCCACGCGTAATTGAATCCCAAATCTCCTTCATGCTCTTCAGGCATTACAATCTCGTTATTTTTAATTGCTTCATAAATAGCACGCAAATATTCAGTATCGAAATCCTTTCCGTCGTTGCAGCCACGATTGTTTTTTCTGAAATCGTCAAACGTCATCCTTCTACGCACTTGTGGGTTATGCTGATCTGTGTTCAGAAGAATGATAGAAAATGCCAGAACAAAGCCGGAGGTCTGATCGGCAATATGATGATTATGATCGTTTTCCATTGCATGGAAAAACTCTTCGGCAAAATTTTCGACGACACGCTCAATTAGTTGAGCTTCCCCAGGAAGTCTAAAGCTTTCGAGAAGGAGTCGAAGACCTTCATCTAATCGTTTCTGTGGAGCAGGTCTGTTCAGCCAGCAAATTTTTTATATCAAATTTATATATCGATCTCACCCCTTTGAAATTGTATAACGAAATAAATGTTTTTAAAATTTCTTCATGGCCTCTTTTTGCAATGTATTCTCCTATCAATTTTTTGTTTACACCCGGAGTTGTTTTCAAGAAAACCGCAATACTGCGGGGATCAACTGGCTCAGGTAAAAGTTTGTGCTCTGAAATGAGGGTTAGAAACGATTTTAATGAACAATATAATTAACCTTGTAAAAATCGAATTCCATCTTTTGGATTCCTGTTAAATCGATCTGCTCCTTCAGCCAATAATCTTTTTCGTAATTTAACAGCCAAAATTTCTGTGGCATATGGTTCTTCATACAAAGATTCTGTCGAAGTGGCAACTTTCGCAGTTTCTGCAAGAGCTTTGCGTTCTGAAATATGGCTAAGGAGCAATAATAATCCATCAATTGCTATGATCTGGTGAGTAATTAAACTAACTGGACCCCCGGGCGTAGCATCTGAAAATGCATGCTGATAACATTGGATTGAGAAAGAGCTTAATTTCTTTTTTGAATAAAAAAATCAAGTACCTTGCTCAAAAATCTCACAACTTCTTCGTATAAATTCCCTTGGCATCCAGCATCACCGTCAAAATTAACCCATAATTCTGTAAAAAAACCAGGAATACGACAACATTGAACCATAGTTTCCAGTAATAGTTCGCGTGCTTCTGAAACGAGAATGTTGCGACCAGCACCATTGATTTGTGCAACAGTTGACGAAAATCGAGAACTAGAGATGGATGCTGCAGATGAAGGGCGTTGAGATGATTCGACTGCGTTTATATTTTTATTTCCTTCTGAAACGCTTGACTTTTCGGATTCATTGACGTCCCAGCTAACAATTCCAGTATCAACTTTGTTCATGATCCAACAAAGAAAGTATTCAAACTGAAACTTCAAGAAATGGCGAGATGTTTGAAATAACGATGTCAGCACCCGTAGAGTAAGAGTTATGATCATCATATTGCTTGATGATGGTGGAGAATTATAAGTCAATCCAATATTTTGTAGCAACTATTTCAGTAAAACTTTGAGCAAGAAATAAAAATATAAAAATGAAAAAAGATAATAAACCTGAAATAGGTACTTAATAAGTTCGCTCACAACCAGTTCCTTTGCAGCAACAGCCATTTTTTCTTCGTCAGTAATTTCTGCTAGATTATCAACGTTCAATTCAACCTCATACCCCCATCCAATCCATTTTCCTAAAGAGTAACCACCTGTTTCGATACCCATATGCAGCAATGTAAGCGCAATAAGACGATGAGATGTATCTGTGTGATTTCTGTTGCGAGGATCCATGAGAGTAACAAGAACTCGAATAAGTTCCAAAATGGCAGGAAGTCCAAACGGAGTAAAAATATGTGGCAACTTTGGGGATTGAGCTAAATCAGAATCATCTGCAATCATTTCTGCAACCCGAACCGTTTCTTCTGTGTTTTTGGCAAAAGACGTGACCTTTTCGTCTCCGTTAAGATCCTCAAAATGATCTTTGATTTCAGCATCTGCCGTTACATTGATCTTGAATTCGGAATCGTTCTGTTGCGGTCCAACGGCAATCATTTCAGGTTCATTGTTTTTTTGAACCCCAGTAACTTTTTCTCCAATCGATATTACAGGCGGACCATTTGATTCGGATGCAGCAGCTGCCGATACTACATCATTGCTAATATCATCTTCATCAATAATAGATCCTTTTTGTGAAGCAAATACAGTTTCGGAGTCATTTTTTTGGCGCGCTTGCAGGGAGCGCATTATACTGGATGTCGCAAGCGGTTGCACTTGTCTGGAAATTGCGAGAGAATATTGACTAGGTGAAGTTAATGGGGTCACAGAATTAGTTTTTGCGCGATCATTCGCGTCTTTAATTTTCAGGATTTCTATCAATCGTTCAAATAAAGATTGAACAAGAGTCACAAGAGTTTGCTCGGCAGCTTTTTTCAGGAGCTCTAAGAAATGTTTGTGTCAATGGTTTTGCAAAAAACAGCAGAAAACTCACCGCTCACTCGACCCTGAAAGCACATTCCGAACGCAGTTTCAACCATTTCACAAACAGCTTTGTCATCCAAAGTTTTTTGACCTGCTTCGCTTTTAACAGTAACCCGAATTAATCTCAAAATTTTCGTCAGGACAACTTCATCAGAAGCGGCATCGGTTGCCTCGAATTTACAATTTGAAACTGTGTGCGTAAGGACAGACATTGCATGCGGAAGGGATGGATGATATGGATCTGCTGGGATGTCAAAAAAAGTAAAACATAGCAAAAGGAGTTTGGTTACCAATTATTTTAAATTTGATAAACTTCTCGACACTGCTTAGTGCAGCGCCAGTTATAGGGCCCGTAGTATCTCCGCTTTTGATAACCTCCAAAAATGGCGTGAGTAGGTGAATTGGCTCCAGTTCACGCAAATCTTAATAAAACGGATTAAGACGGCACATAAACAATAGGAAATCACTAACTGTGCAACAAAGATAGCCGAGCCTTAAGACGTGAAAACCCAGCCAATAAAGGGCTTTCCACTGCGAAACCCTGTCCAGAGGCATAAATGTTATTAAACCGATGACGCGAAATTGGGGAGGAATTCGTGAATTCAAGCACTGCCTCCAGTCCACGCGACTGTGACAGCGGAGCGTGGGCTGCAAGATCTGCACAGAAGTCATAACTGTTATTGTTATTACTGTTTGAAATCTTTTTGCCATTCGTCTCAGGTGGATCTTGCTCTTCTGAATCCGTTTCTGGACGATATGTCGAATACGCTGAGGATGAATACGTAGAATAGCTGTCGCTATTACTTCCCGAGTTATTCGCGAGAGACCAGCGCGAGTTTTTTCGCATAGTTGCTGTAACAGCAAGAATTTCGGCATGGATAACGTGCATCCAAGCGAGCTCGGCATGCCCAATGCTGGCCGTGGAATTCTGGTGATGGGTTGGTAATTGCTGCGCAAAAGCATTGGCAGTATCCTGGCCAATCTCAGACTCATCTTTAGTGGCATAATTCCTGGTACTGCTACTGCTGCTTCGGTTGCTGTGATTGCGGCTCGATAATCGCTTCGTCATGACAGGTCCGTTTGGGTCCGTTTCCTTCACAGCTTCCATCCTTGCAGTCCAACCAATTTTTTGTGGAATTTGCCACGTTGAAGAACACAGAAATGGACAGGAAAGATGGGCAAGATGTTGACGCAACAACAGAAATCAATACATCACAGCAACCGACAGCAGGAAAGACACAAAAAGTCCTTGTTCCTGCAGAAAACTGGCTAACTGACGATCATCCAAACATTCACAAGCATGACTTTATCGCCGTGCTGCCAGGTATTTTGATCCATTCAACGCGTGTTGGCTCTACTCTAATTTGTGTGCTTAATAGGCGCCTTCTACGACTTTCTTATATTTTGCTTTATGTGTCATGCAATCAATTCTGCCCCTTACACGAAAGTCGAAGAAAGCTTCAACGTTCAGGCCATTCATGATTTAATGATAATCCCAGGCACACAACTTGAAACTTACGATCATTTGGTAATCCCATTTTTAATTTTCCAGTTTTTTAAAAATAATGCAGGCTTTTCCTGGAGTTGTTCCCAGAACATTTCTTGGTCCGTTATTTATCAAATTTTTTACGCAACCGGTTGTTTCGCTGATGACTGCGGATGGGAAATCTCAAATTTCCCTTGATTGGTATCTTTACATAGCAAGAACAGCTCTTGCCCTTCTATCGGTACACTCCCTGCGACTGATTAGACTGTCTACTGCGCACGTGTTTGGCCATACCGTGTCTGCGTTCTTTGGAATTGTTTGTTTCACACAGTTTCATTTAATATTTTGGGGATCAAGATACATTCCAAACACATTTGCAATGATTTTAGTGAATTATGGTATATCTTGTTGGATCAGTTCGTGGAAGCCTGTAACCCGCAAAGAGATTATCGAAAAAGTGAAAGAACGTGATCGAATTTTTGGAAGTAAGCAGTGAAATGAGTAATTTAAACTAAGAATTATTCGTAAATAAATTAGGCCCACCCATGAGCTTGGGAGAGAAGGGAACGCGTAAAATTCGTGTAAAAAAATCATCGGTACAAGAGCCACCTATCTCAATGCATTCTAGCGGCATGATTTTCTTCATACTTTTTGCTGCAATTGTATTTCGACTCGAAATTCTCGCAGTTCTCTTACCAATTCTCGTCTCGGAAATATTCATTTATAAAACTATCAAATTCATCCCGGCTTTAATTGCTTGCGCCGTCACTGGAATTATATCTGTCACGCTCACAACTACGGTAGACACAATATTTTGGAAATCCTCTTCTCTGCTGTGGCCCGAGCTTCAAGTCTTTATTTTCAACGTAATACAGGGGCGCAGCAAAGAATATGGCACCAACCCACCGCATTTTTACTTTTCGAATCTTCTTTTACGAATCGCAACTGTCGCATACCCGCTTGCAATTTACGCGGTTATTGTAGACTCACGTGTACGTCGCCTTCTTGCACCCGCACTATTTTTCGTATGTATTATGAGTTTTGTTGGGCATAAAGAATGGAGATTTGTTTTCCCAATCGTTCCAATTGTGAATTTGGCTGCCGCAATTGGTCTCACTCGAATTTTTCGAATTGCATACCTGCGACACAGCCCAAAAGCTTTAAGTAAACCTGAAAGGCCGTCATCATTATCATCATCCTCTTCACCGCTAGATGTCACATCCAGCTTCAAAGTCTCTAGGCGTGATCGCGTTTTTCACAAAATAATTCTTCTTGCACTTTCAGCTACCCTTTTAGCAAGCTTATTATTTACAAACGTGAGCATTGATATAAGTTCGCGGAATTATCCAGGAGGCGTTGCGATGGAAGCAATACACAAGTTTCTGAAAGTCAAGATGGCGGGCGATTCGAGAAATGAATTGCGCCCATACCTACACATGGATGTTTATACATGCCAAACAGGGGCAAGTCGGTTCATGGAACTTGGGCGTAATGACGGGTGGCGGTACAGCAAAGAGGAAGGGTTGCAAACTGATGCTGAATTTGTCGAGAGGGGCTTCACTCATCTATTGACAACAACTCCTGAACTTCATGTTGGGGAAGATTGGGAAAAATCAAAAGATCGAGATGATACTGTTTGGGAAGTTGTTCCTGGTTATATTCATGGGTTGAAAAAAGTAAAATTGGAATTTGGGCCTGGTGGCTGGAAAGCATGGTTGGGCCAGAGTTTGGATAAAGTGATAAAAGGCAACTTGAAGTGGAAACCGAAATTGTTTTACTATGGTATTAAACTGCCAATCGAAGTGTATATGGAACCCAAAATTTTTTTGTTGAAAAAAAAGTAAATTCGCTGTGCGGTTTTTTCAATGCAGTTATTAATTCCAAGTTGAAAAAAGAAAAAAAAATTGAACCCGCACAGTTGTCTCTATGGAGCTTTTCTAATAAAAATTTGAATTTCAAAGATTTTCCCTTCGGTAATGACAAATCAACTCAACTTTGAATGCTGTGAATGCTGTGAAGATTGTTCACTGGGAGTTAGTGACGTGTTTTGTGTTTGATTTGAGTGAGACTCTCCGCTTGAAATGATGTTGTGTGTGTTTGAATGAGACTATTAATATTGTGTGGTCAAAGAAAAAGTCCGCTCAGCTGGATTTTTTGACTAAAAATAGACAGACACATTTCAACTTCAAAATGAATGAGAACAACGATGAGAACAATGACGATGACTTCCAGCCAATTCACCGTCCTCGTCAACAGCAACAGCGTCTTCTCATCAACAGTGTCTTCACTGAAAACTTTGTGTTTGTTTGAATGAAATGAGTCTTGTGTGACAAATCAACTCAACTTTGAATGAGGTAGTTAGTGACGTGTTTTATGTGGGGGTCTTCGCTGAAAACGTGGTGTTTGATGAATAAAAATGAGTATTGTGTGACGAATCAACCCAACTTTGAATGGTGTGTTTCCTTAACACTGAGGCTTGACGAGTGTGATTTATTCTAGTCCATGTGTTCACTGAGAAATTTCATTTTTGTGAGGAATCAACTCAACTTTGAATGTTGTGTTTTATTTACACTGGGAGTGAGTGATGAATAACGTGATTTATTTCAGTGAGAAGAGTCGCTGAAATGTGAAGAGTATTGTGTGTGGTCAAAGAAAAAGTTCAGCTGGCCAGATTTTTTGTCCTAAAAATAGACAAAAAAAAAATGAAATGTACCTGAACGAATTAGACCAACTATTTATTTGAAATTCGTTGATAACTATTTTTATTTATTTTCCTTCATATTATTAAAACTATGACTGTTACAATCCCATCCACAACTGTGAGAAATCGATTCTTAAATTCCCTCCATATTGGAACCATATACAAAGACCCACGTAATGAACATCACTATGAAGTACAAGAACATAAAATTAATACTACTTTATCAAAAGTAGGCGTACCTTACTTTGGTTCAAACGAGCCTGTTGTTATTGAAGTGCCTGACAAATGGATGAAAATGATTAACCCAACAAGAGCCAACATTAACCAATCAATGAAGGAACAAATCAATGAGTTAGAAGAGACGGTCAAACAATTACAGTTAGAGTTGAATGAAAGTAAAGACCATGATTTCGAAAAGCTGTCGGTGATTGAAATAAAACATTCATTACTGGATAAAATAAAACAATTAATGAATGGAAATGAATACTTTGAGACCGACAGTGAGTTGCTCTATGTTGATAAGACACTAGTATATTATCTGAGAAAGAAGAGTAGTGGTGATAATAAAAAGAGAATTCAGCAAATCAAACACAATTTAATGAAAGGAGACATGAACCTCTGTAAAGAACTCCATGACAACCAGCCAGCCATCCAAAAGAGACTCTACCATCACTTGAAGAAGGAACTAGAAAATGAAAAGATTGTTGAAATAAAGAGACGTTAATCATTGTCAGAGTCAGAGAATGCTGGAATTGGTGCTCTATCCTGAGCAAACATGTGGCCCAGAAAGTCTTGAATGCTTTTATTGCTTCCTTGACTGTTTTGTCTTGTGTTTATGTATACAGCGTCACAGGACTCCAATTCCATAAATACTGGCTCTGATGGATTTGATGAACAGTTCATGTGCGCTGATGTCTCAGATATTGTTCCATTCAAATGATTACTTATTGTTGTAATGGTGATTGTTGCCAGGAGTTTAGTGAGTGACAATGGACACTTACCGCATTCATCCTTGTACACCAGAACAACTGCTTCGTGTGTTGCAAGTACTCCATCAGTAGGTCCATCATTCAAATCCAACTTGAAGCCTTATTTCTCTGAATCCCATCTGCTCATTTTAATCTGTGACAAATTTCTGTTGATAATTTGAGTCTTGCATCTTGTTTCAAAGTGACTCTGCAGAGTCTTTCTTGAAATCACTTTTCTTTGACACATGAAGCACTTGTGTTTCTTGTAGTCACAATTTTGAATGTGTTCATTGAGATTCCATTTCAATACTTTCATTTTACAATTTTCATTGGTGCATGATTCTAAAAAGGGGGTTAAAGTAACTTGCAACTGTTTATTATGAAATAATGATTTGGTCTTACATTGTGGGCACTTTTGGCCCAATTGATGTCGACATTTGATACAAACAAAGTGTGGATTTAACCCATTTGCACATTGGATAATTGGAAAGTTTATGTTTTCAAGGCAGACACAACATGTTAAATCTGATTGTTTTAAATTCACAGAGTAGTTTATTGTTGATTCCATTTTATAATATTAGCAAAAGATTATAAATATTTGAAAAAGTCCACGAAAATGGAATTATTGGACCTCGCCATTTTTTACAACAATAGCAATTTTTGACCCAACTTGTTGTTTTCTTGTCTCGAAATCAGTTGCAAGTTCCAATAGGCATTAATGTTCTCGAAGTCATCATCTGTAGTATATTGGCATCATGGCTTGATGTGGTCTATCTCATATCCTCTTGGAACTACTCCATTAGGAATACCAAGATGCTCCAACAGCACTTGTCTCTTAACAAAGTATGTTTCAAACTGCAGTCATCAGAACAGCCCTTTTGAATAATGTAGTTGATTACTTGAACAGCCTCATTTCCTTTTGTTTGAGTTCATCTGTCATGTCTCGCTCTCTCTTCTTTTTCTGTTTTTTTCTGTCAACATCAGTCTCTTTGTCACTTTATGCTTTATGTGGTCATCAACAACATTAATGTATTCTTTCTTTGTAGTCCAACTTATTGCCGTGTATTGCATATCTTTGGCCATTCTGCTCCATTCATGGATTGTGAATGGCTCTCTAATTGAATCACTCTGAACTTGATAGACTGTTGAACAATAGTTGACCCAGAAATATAACTGAAATTGCTCAACTGTAATCTCAATTGTGTCTTTGGTCACTGTATCTTCCAGCAACAACAATGGCTCAATCTTTTTGACTACAAATGTTGCACTATTGACAAGTCCGAGCTTCTTGTAGTTTTTATTCGAAATAACTGGAGTGCCAACCATCAATAGAACATCTTGTGAGTTTGGGTCATCTTTATTTGCTTCTATTCTAATCTTTTTCTTTTTCTTTAGCTTATCTCACTGCATCATGATTTCATTGATTTGTTTTCTCTTGTTATGAGTGTATGCTAGATTTACTCAAGTATACAAGTGCTTATTGTCAAAGTCACTTGGATTCAAAGTATCTACAATGTCAAATAGCACTGTCACTGAGTTGTCTGAACAATGATTAATCAAGAGTTCAGTTATACTGTAATCAACCAGTTCCTTTAAAGCTAGGGTACTGAGGTAATTGTATTTTTTATTGTTTTTCTCTATTCCTCCCAACTGTTTATAGTCACCAACTAACACAAACTTGACTTTGGTTTGTAGTTTCACATAATACAAGATTTCATAAATCGCTGCTCTCAACATGCCAACTTCATCAATGAAAATGTACTGATATCTGCTGGCTGCCTTTACAGCTTCCTTCAAGTTACAATTGTCGTTGTTGTCAATATGAAAGAAATGGTGGACTGTCTGACCATTAATCAGTCTTGCTGCCTTGTTTGTACTTGCTAATAGTACAAATGAACCAGGCTCCAGTTCTTTAATCGTTTCCCTGACTTCAGTCAACTTCCCCGTAGTAAACCTATCTGTCTGCTTTTTATCAGTTCTTTTATTCAAGCATCCCACAAAACAGTTAATCATCAGTTTCGCATTATCGCTGCTCTTGTCATATATCCGCTTTACAAAATCATTAAAGTAATCCACTTTGAGAGTACTACTTGGAATGATTTCGTATACAATCTTGAGTGGCACTCCAATCATTTGACAATATCGCAGTATGGGTGCTGATACCGTCTTGTTCCTCTTAGTGGAAACGTGTTCTCTGTCTCAACATAGTAGAATCCAGTTCTTAGTTTACCAGAGTATTGTTTCACTTCATCGAAAATGCTGAAACCAAGGCATTTCATTCTTTATTGTCAAACATGCTGTATGGCATTTTTGAATATCAAAACTCTTGAGATTTGCAGATTCTGATGGTTCATAAAATGTATCGACAATCGCTCCCTTGACACAGTTGAAGAATACTGATTGAGTCACTTGATTGAATGTGCTCTCTATTACGTCATCACCCTTGTATATTTGGAATGCCTCTAAGACAAGACTAATGAGGTTTTGGTTTCTAAATGGAATTTTTAATGTTTTTGATACTAATAATGACTCTTGATAGTGCTTATTGACTTCAATAATGATGTTGTTCTTAAATTGAATTTGAACTATATGCATGCTGTTACCTCATGTCTTGTATACAGTTTGTTCAGTCTGTGCTAAATATACCACCAAATCTGAAAGGTCAGCTCTGTTTGTATACACAACATTACAGCTTTCAAGCTGACTTAGAGTTTCATATGGAGCATTTAGTATGGTCTCAATTGTTCCATCAAATGTATTTACTTGCTTCTCCTTGGTCTTGAAAACTTTTGAATTGTTTGTGCCTTTTGTTCTCTCAGATGCAACAATACTCCTTCTCAGCTCTTCTTCTAAGACAGGATACATGTAGTTATTGGCTACAATGTAAATCAAGCATGGGACATGGTGATTTCTGATTTTGGGGACATGTTGGCAGAAAATCTCAAACTCCAAATCCATGGCATACAAGCTAATTCCATACTTTTCACAGAATCGGACAACTTAATTTGTTGTTACTCCAGTATCAATCTCGCCTTCTTCAAAGATACCTTTTAAACCATTGAAAGTTACTCCTTTAATGTGTTTTGAATATGTGGTTATTAAATGTTGATAAACACAAATGTTTTCATCAGTAAAGTTTGGTGCAAGGTTTAAATGGTGGTAGTTTAAAACAGTTCCAAACATTCTCTGTTCTAATAAAGTTACTTGTTGATATGGAACTGGTTAAGTAGTATAATCAATCTCTAGAATATCACAATCATATGGCTGCCTTTTAGCATACTCTTTTGTCAGAGTGTCAAGGTGTTGTTCAATCAAATGGTCAGGAATATCTCAAATGATTCCTGTCTTGCTATCATTGTAATCATAATCGCCATAATGAATCACGTACTTGAATTCATAAGTCACAATTACTCTCTGTGAGAAGAGAGTTGGAAGATAGTACAATGAATAGTCAATGTGTCTTTCTTTTTGAGCATCAAAAGGGGTATTTGGCCTCTTTCTCTTTGATAATATTTCCATCTGTCGCTCCTTTCTTGATGGTTCAGGTGAATCAGGTCTCCTTCTTTTCAAAACATTATATACAACTTCCATCCCCCCACATTGGAATTGTTTCATAGTCTTGTCAGTTTTCTTGATGAATGTGTTGTCCAACTTTAGAATATAGTTTCCAATAATTGTAGCTTTATTGTTCCAAATGAGATTGGCAATGTGTGAATGCAACATCTTGTGTTCCTTTTTGTTATGAGGAAGCTTCAATTGGTTTACAACAGTTCTACTTCTTCTCTTACAAGGGATGAACAACCCTTTGTAAGTCAGGGCATAATTTTTTGGTTCAAATAGCTGTATACTTTGGTAGAAAGGACGTACACTTTTCAATGAGAACATGTTTATTATTATAAAATAAAATAAGTTTTTGAATTTAATTCGGTTTTTTTTTATTCAACCACTTAAAAACATAAATATAATAACATATATATATTCACAGATGAAGAGATGTTGTCTCCATGGGTAGACACAATACACAACATATACAAACAATAAACAAAAGGTTGTCTCCGTGGGTAGACAAAACTAGATATATAATAAAGAAATGATTGTCTCTGTGGGTAGACAAAAAGCATTACTGAAATCTTGATTTTAAAAAAGCTATAGAAATGTCTCCCTGCATAGACATATTTTTTTAGCACAGACAAAAAAACAAGTAAACCACATACATTATTTACTCTTCTGAATTAGAATTCTGGCTGGACAAATTGTCATTGCAGTCCATACTCATTTTGTTGAAATGACTGACACCATCTGAAGCATCCAAACTTTGCTGCCAGTACCGCATTGAGATGAAATCAGTTGCAGGTAGAGTAATATCTTGCTTGCTAAACCAGCTGCGTATGGCTGATTGATTCTGCTTGATTTGATTGTATGTCAAAGAAGTGTGAAAGAACCGAGGATAATCTGTCATGAACTTGTAGAACAAAACGTAGCTGCAGTAGGTACTTTTGGGGATGCCAGTGCACTCATGAATAACAGGATAACATTCTTCTTTGGTACAAACACGCTTTCCCTCATAGTGCTGAAGGTTGACCATTAGAGCTTGAAGAGCATCAGCCAAGTTCATGTACATGGAGAGAGACTTAAAGTGGTTGAATTTGGTTTTCTTGACGCAGTCAATGACATAATCTGACAGTCCATCAACAGAGAGTCGGTTGTAGCTTCTTGGTTTGACGTCAGTCTTTGCAGTGGCTGCAGTTGGCCCAATGAACGTCAGTAATTGCTTCACTTGTAAGTTTTTGTTTTTGGGAGGTTGTACAACCAATGAAATTGGCAAGTCTTCATCATCTGGAACTTTGTATGCTTCCAAGACATCATATTCACTTTGAACTTCTTTCAAAACAGAGGACTCAGAGTCTTGCACCTTGACAATAGCTTTGGCCAGCAGCGTCAGACAACAGCTGTCTGCATGCAACATGTCATACATCATGTCATGAATGCGTTTGGTGGGGTGATTCTTGCATCAAAGTATCCAATTGCCAACAATCTCTATCTCACAAGTGGACATTTTTGTCACACCACTGGAAAAATTGACAAATATATAATTTTCTTTCACAGTTATCTAATAAATAATATTTCTATTTCCAATTCTATTAAATATTATTTAACATTTATT
>JADGJH010000151.1:0-27806 GCA_027596945.1 Physocladia obscura
GGTTCGGAGTAGAACTCTCATTCTTTACTCTGTTCAGATTTCGAGGATAAAGGAAAAAAAATTTTGTTTTCTAATATTTATTAGAAATATTTTTGAATTGTTTTCAAAAAATTTTGACGCAAATGCTTGTCAAACTTCAGAATAACAAGTGCATTGATGAATTCATTCAATTGGATGCAGAAAATTCCGATAAAATCAAACAATGGCGGAACAGGCGTGTTGGAAATCAATTCGTAGATAAATACTGTTTTTTGATTATTATTATTATTATTTTTTTGTTAGTCTCATTGCTATAAAATAAACTCACTGATTTGATACGGTATCCATCCAAGCACAAAAGATGCCACAATGACGGCACTTTGTTTCATTAAAATCATTTGCTGTTTATCCAGATCATTTTGTGCAGCGCCTTTCACTTCGATCGTTGAAGCAATATTGGACGATCCATTCGCCAATTTTGAATTGAATTCCTCAGAAAAATCTGTTTTTAATATAGTTCTCTGCGCCTCACTCTGCCTTATAGACTCCAGCTTTCTTTTTTGTGGTGGTAGCGGTAATAAAGCAATTTTCACTTCAGTGGTTGATTTCTGCAGGTGTTTGTAAATCGCCATGTATGCGTAAATCATAAAATTGACCGGAACGGCAAGGATGATAAGACAAACAATTGTAAATGCTTTTGCAGAGTACCATGCGCCGGCGCAATAAACGTGACTGCTACGTAACACATACGTGGTGTCGGCTGTCCCCAACACAAACGGTGCCACAACAAACATGAATGTGAAAGCAAAACATCCCATGAGATAAATTCTAGCAAAGTGTTTGTGCGGCTGCTCTTTCCGAATTATCACTGTGTATCTGAATATTGTGATGCCCAGACAAAGAAGCAAGGAAGAGATATTTCCAAAACTGGCGACGGCGCCATGTATTTGCAAAATCAACGGGGTCGGTAGAGACGTATCGACATTGTTAGTCGCTATGCTGGTGAATATTTGGACAAGATACGTTATTATGACAATGAAATCGCAGAGACAGA
This sequence comes from Physocladia obscura, assembly GCA_027596945.1. Classification (NCBI taxonomy): domain Eukaryota; kingdom Fungi; phylum Chytridiomycota; class Chytridiomycetes; order Chytridiales; family Chytriomycetaceae; genus Physocladia; species Physocladia obscura. The sequence goes on from JADGJH010000151.1 coordinate 1,034, forward strand.
TCCAGAAGGCAAGAAACGAGGCTGGCGGGAGTTTACTGATACCAGAAAAGCTTGTGAAAATTACGGATGATGTAGAGCACGCAGCTGCAATGGCGACTGCAGCTTGAACTGGAAAAAATACATGGTCATCTTCATTCATCATTTTTGAAAATCTCTTGTTTCGAAATCTGTCAATATATATTTAATTTTCGCCCCTGCGAATTGTCTTAATAAAGAGACTTAATTTAACTATATATATAAAAAATTAAAAAAGCGAAATTTTTTGATGCAGTCGTCCAATTTTTCAGATCATGTATTGCGAAGTGAAGCAGCGTTTGAGAAGGCAAGACGGAGAAAAATAAACGTAAAAATAATGTAGCATCAAAGTTTACAGCAGGAAAGAGCACTATAAGCGGCGCGTAATCATCGGTCTGTTGGATAATGCAAATTTTCTTAAAAATCAAATAATCGTTCTGTCATCACAAAACACATAACACTGCACTTCGAAGACATGCCGCGAGAATTCCAGAACGACACGTGGATTTAATTTTATATCCACGCTGATTTCGACTTTGGCGTACAAATAATCGTACCTCCAATAGTTTTTTAATATTTGCCATAAAGTTCAACCAAAAATGCAAAAAATTATTTTGAAAAGAAAAAATTGTCATGCAAACAGATTCAGCAATATCAACTGCAGCCCCAGGCTCCACAAAAAATAAACACGCTGTTACGAAATTACAAAACGGCCGTCCACGTTTTTGTTTTCTTCTCACTTTTATTCTCGCAACTTCAACAATTGTTGTTGGTATTTTGGGATGGTTATAAAACTTTCTTGAATTTTGCCTTCACGTAAAAAAAAAATCACAAAATTTATTAAAAGTAAAATAAATAGGCAACTCACGTTTAAATCGGCGAAAAGTAATGTCGATGATTTGGTGACCAAAATTGGCAATCTGATTGCGAATGAAGTTTCCAGAAAAATTTTATCTCTTGCAACATCTCTGCAATCAGTGACTTTGCTTCAAGCTCGATTTTTTGCTGTAATTTTATCATTTCATTCAATTCTTCATTTTTTTGAATTATTATTTTAATTTCAGAATGGAGAATGGAGTGCTACAACTTCGGCAGCTTACAACCAAACTTTGACAAGCATGTCTCTTCTCTTGCAAGCAAACCGTGACACGTTACACGACGTATTTTTTTACTCCTATCCAGAAGGATTGATTTCAGGATATTTTTATGAGTATACCCAGCTTTACTTTGTGAGCATTTTTCAGTACACAAATCCTCAGAAATCCAAACCAAATAATTTCAATAAAAATAACAATAAAAATATGCAAAAAACAGCTTCAAGAACAAAACGCGCACACTAATTACATATGGCCTTGTACACAGTTTGGGTTTCCAATTGGAAATCCGACTGTTGTAAATGAATCCAAAAACTACACGACTAGCTTTCCATTGAACTACAAACAATCATATTCTTCTTATATCTCACCATCATATTCTCTTGAAGGCTTAATTTTAAAAACTCTGGTGTATGTTGCAATTAATGAAAAAACTGGCGAAACTGTAGCTGTAACCAGCGACTGGGTAGTCAGCTCAATTTCTTCAACGATAATAAATACAGTCGCCACTATCCCATATCCAACATTTGTCGCAGTTCTAGAAGTAAATACTGCTTATGTTTTGGCAACAACCTCGACAGCACAAGTTTTGTCTTCTGATTTGTCAACAATACTTACACTAGATCAAGTTGATGATCCGTTTTTCAAAGATATCTGCAATATTTTGAACTTGAAATATCCAAACATGAATATAACACAGCAAATTGCTATGATTTCAAGCTCTTTATTGCTTGAAACAGCATATTCTGTTCTTCGAACTGTGAATGGGGGCAACTGGAGAACAGAAATCTACTTGATAAACTCCACAGTTGGACAGATGCTATTTATGGAATATCTTGACGTCGACGCCGTGGAGAGCGATTTGAACGCAACATCCATAAATACTGGCTTGATAATGTTGGGTGTGATTCTTACGGTATTGATATTTGGAATTGCTTTTGCAATTGTGATTTCGCAGCAACTGCAAATGGTGTCGAAGCAAATCATCATGCTCAAACAGCTCAAATTTTTAGAAGTTTTAGAGAAAAATACTGGTGTCAAAAATCGATCGTTTGTGTATGAGCTGGCAGGACTTCAAGAGTTGTTTCATGAAATGGTTGTTGTGTTTGCAAACACTTTGAAAGTAAGCAATTCACTGCAAGGAAAAATTGCTAGTACAGCTAAAAGTGCACAAGGAGACAGAAATAGTGTCGTTTGAAGCATTTCTTCTTATTTTTATCTTATCAATTATCCAATTTTTTTATTTTCAAAGATTATGGATGTGTGCATTGTTTTGACACAATTCTATCTGAGTTAAATGATTCTCGCAGTGACAAATAGTAAAATAGGGTTGAGTTGTTATCAACTCATATCAATGACTAGTGAGTCCAAGTTATTGCCTTGTGATATTTCTGCTTGCCAAAAGAAATGAAGCAAAATAAAATTTATAATTTCTCTATAAATTCAGATATTTGTTGTTAAAATATTAAAACTTAGCACTTTCATGCAGAATTTCATACAACCCAAGATCAGCATTGCTCAGTTCCTGGTCCAAACGATGAACTGCTGGATTTAAATTATAATCATCAAAAGCGAGCAAAGGATCTAAGAACTCGTCGGTTTCGCTACGAGGACTTTGCACATCAATAATAACATCTACTGAACGCGTATGACCAGTAGTTACCCTAATTTTAGATCGTTCACCATCAGTTGGATTGCGACTATCGTGGCCACGCGGATAAACATTAAGCCCCCATTTGCGACCACTAGTTACAGCAAACTATAAACGAAAGAAAGCTTAATGAAACGAATAACCAACCAACCATACTAGAAACGGGCTTGCGCCAAACGACACAACGGGCCCGATGCCGGCAAGAGTATTGAATCTGTGCTGTGTAAGCGATGGAAAAGCTGGAATCTCAAGTGTTACTGATCATTCCTGTTCCGCAAGTTTAACTCGGATTCGTCACCGCTAAATTTTTGGAATTGTTACATAAGTACTTATGGTGGTAAAAAAATTATTGTTTATGTAGGCAGATAACAAATTTATTCGAAAGTTGGAAGCCCAAACTCAGCTGGATCAAAGTCTGTCATACTTCTCAGTAATTTGGCACACTTTGTAACAGTTTCAGGGTCCAATGCCAAGTTTTCATTGGGAATCCAAACAACCTTCATTTTAGCAGCAAGTCCTGCTTTTACACCAAGAAAACTGTCTTCAAACACAAGACAATCTGAATTTTCTCGTTCACTATTGTCTGTGTCAACACCCAGTGCTTTCGCCGCCGCAAAAAACAAGTCTGGTGCTGGCTTCCCATTTTTGATGCCCGCGTCGTCCGAGCAAATAATAAACTCGCCAAACTGATCAAACAAATCGCGATTATTGCTCGCCTTCATCATGAGAGCTTCGCGCGTTGACGAAGTAGCAATACAAATGGGAATATTGTGTTGTTTCAGATGGGTCACGAGACGGATCACACCGGGTAATGGTTTGCAAAATGGATAGATTGTCTTCAGTATTTGCTTACGTTCCTTTAGGTATTCTTCGGGGGAAAGTGGCAGTTTGTAGTGATTGACAAAGAATGCCGCAGCGTCCGTTTCCTTAGATCCAGACATTTTGCTCTTAACATCCCAGGTGTAAACTTCGCCGAACCGAGCAAGGATTGTGTTGTTGACTTCTGTGTATGGATCTTCAAGCAGAAGACCATCCATATCAAACAGTACATGCGTAATTGACCCCATTTGAACTGATTATTGCCACTCCTTTTGCTTCACCACACTGATTTTTTAGCGATCTGATCAACGGATAAAATATTTTCTTCCAAATTGAATTTAGCTGACTTCTGAATCCGTGACTTACATTGTAAACCTCTCCAGGGTCTTCCAGATGAGTCCAGCGATGTGGATATCTGCCAAACTGAAGTTTTGCTGATTGATTTATGCCAACTGCATTGAAATGCAGCCTGTGATTCATCCAAAAAATACAAAAACTGATAATAAAGTATTGAATAAGCCAAGTTCACTGGACAGTTAAATTTTTTTGCGCATGGTGATTTGTCGTTTGCAATGCAGCATTTACTCTCCTATGCCTGCCTGGCCATTGCAAAATAATTCTTTGATTGGAAAGGCTGTGCCAATGATGGTCAAGTTCTAACATGCTCAATGACTCTACAGTGCTAATTGATTGGTTTTTTGTGGGTATGGATTGTCGTGACAGTTTCTTGCTTTATATCACTCAGATTAGCCAATTTTTCGTCTGTATGAGCTATCCGTCAGACTGCTGAAAAAACATGGACCGTTGAAGAGTCCCGTATGGAAAGATCTGTCCTTCCACAGTATGTTGCTTTTGCCCCAATTCCGAAATCGCCTCGCAAAAAATCGCGGTTTGCCACCTCTGACTTTGCTGAAGTACAAATAGCATTTTTTACTGCCGAGCATATGCCAACAGTTGGAGTTCTAGAAATCAAGCAAAATGCGTCTAAAGTTACAGCTTCCCAAAGCGCTGGACTTATTGTTGATATGATTCATAATGCTGTTTTGCTAAGTTTTCAAAACGAAAATGCTGGTAATACCATTCCATTGATAATTATAAACAAGCCGTTGGATGCCAAAAGCTGTTCAATTTGCATTGTGTGGGATAAGTATTTTTCGGTTAAATTCTCATGAACATTGATTTTTTTTACAAAACATCAATTAAAAAAACAAAACACCATCAGACACTGAAAGAAACCAGCGAAATACCCTGCTGTACAGCCATTTGAGCAACAGCAGCATTCTTGACGCTCATTTCAGCTACAAACAGAACTTCTTTTCTATCGCTGTTCAAATAAACAGGAACACCCAGTTGTACAGGAATATTTTGCTGGCTTCCTTTTCTGGTATTTGCCCCAGTTTTCGCAGATTCACTAGTTGCATCTTTTCTATCCCAAACAAGCGAAACTTTTTCGAGCTTAGTTGATACTTCAGTGGACAACGCCAAGCCACTATTTGCAGAATATTCTCCACCTTCAATTCTGATTCCTGTCAATTCAAATCCATCCTCTTTCGTCTCTCCAATAATAACAGACAACTGCAACTCTTCCAGAGACCATCCTTCGCGTTGCGCAACAGTTTGCATCGTTGCAGTAACATACGCTTCAGGCGTGAATAAACCGCCCAACCAAATAGGAGTTTTTACATACTCTGATGATTCCAATCCAGAAATTTGAGAAATTTGAGCCAATCTGTTCGACAAATCTTGAATCCATGTTTCCAAAGACATTGAAGTTGGTGTTTTATGTTTCTTCCAGTGTGGCGGAATGATTCCCTTCAAAATCCAATCAACAAGAGCTCTCAAGTGGTTTGTCTGCTTGACTTTTCCGCTGATCAAGTCCTGCAAATTGAGCAAATCGTTGCGAACAGCCTTCAAGGACGCCACCGCAATCTGGTTTTCGCGGTCAAAGAAGCGATACAACGGATCTTTTGCTTTCGAAGCCGTTGAAACTTTCAAAGCTCCCGAAATTGTCTAAAATTGATCAATCAGAAATCCCAAATAAATTTTACATTCAAAACTTACCGCCGGGAGAATCGAAAGCCATTCTTCAACATGCTTTTGTACTCCGCGCATCCAGGCTGGTTGAGGTTGATGCTTTGCGGAGCCTTTTGAAGTGTTACCTGTCTTTACAACATCATCCAAAACCACTTCTTCGTCCCCTGCCGAAGATTTCATTTTGCGTAATTTTAACAGCATTTCCTTGCCCTTCAAAGCCATCAAAACTTTCTCAGCATTTGCTGGAAGTCCAAGCCAGGTCGGAGGCTGTTGATCTGGCAAGTGAGAAACCCAGTCGAGAATCCTATCCATTTTCGTTTCATCGGGAATCAATAATGCGGAACCTTTTTCTCCATCAGCAGTAGTAGCAGCAGCACTGACTAGTGCAAATTTCACATCGTAGCAAGCTGGACGAAACAAATAATTCACAAACGAATCCAAAAGCGCCTGATCGTGAGAGTTATCAATTTTTCCTCCATAAACAGTTTCTTTGATCAATGTTTTAATTGCGCTCCATGGAATTTTTTCTGGTGCGATATTACTACGGCCAGCTGCGACATCATCAATCCAGTTGTCAACAATGAGCAGACACATTTCGTAATCTGAGTCATTGAATTCATAAATTTTCGTCCAACCGAGTGGTGCATAGCGCAAACGTTCTTGAACAATTGCATGCAACCAAGCAATTAAAAAGTAAATACGAACGCGCTCAGCCGGACCTTTCGAAATTCGAGTTCTAGAAATTCCAGATAAAGTCTCTTGAAGGTTAGCTTTGATTCCAGGAGGTGGTTCAAACATCACAGTTCGAGAGAGTCTAATTAAGTTTACTGGAACTTGCGGGTTCGTTTCGGTTGTCAAAAACAATCTGAATGACTCATGTGCCTTCAGAGAATGAAGTTTCTTTTCAAGTTGACCCAACCAAGTCGGCGCCAAGTGCACGTTTTTCAACAAAACCCAAGTTCCATCACGCGATGCAGTAGAGATCGCAGATTCAGCAAGTGAAAAGCCTTCTTGAGAACCCATCGCAACTGCGACAAGTCTGACTGATGATTCGTGCGCAAAGTTTTCCACACGATTACTTGCATCATAACCCGGGACGGAGCAAAACGCGATTGGTGTGCTGAATGAACCTTCTTCGATTACTAATGCATGCAAATTCAGCTCTTGATGCATTGATGTGCCAAACGCAGCTTCGATCAATGAACTTGCAGAAGCGACTAGTCTATCTGGGCGAAACAGTTTCAAAACAATCAATTTTCTCAAAGCTTTCACAACCGGGGCTGTATTGTTAATTATTTTTTTTAAGTCATTTATTTATTTTTTATTTTAGTATTTTATGAAATGAAAAAATTCAAACTACTTACATTTACTGGAATCAGACCAACACTCGGGAACTGGATATTCAGCAGTATTGTCTACCAAAAACTCTTTCCAGCTTTCACTGTTGGAAGATATGTGATTTAAAACTCCCTTGAATGTTGGAAGGGCGGAAAGATTCTGGGCCTTTTGACTCAAGTCTTCGCCGAGAATGTTGACAACACTTTGAGGAGCTGGCGATTTGTTTTTTTGGACACTTTCTCCTCCTGATAAGAAAAAGTCGTATTCATCTTCGTCAATTTGATCAGCGGAATTTTTAACTTTGATTTGTGACAACAGAACACTGAAAATAACTTGATCGTCATGCAACAACGATTTGGTAGCTCTTGAATAAGTGACGGTGAACAGATCTTTCGTAATATGAGAGAGTCTTTGACTATAGTCCACAATACCTTGTAGGTTTGGATTGCTGCGAAGAACAAACTGGAAAATTTGGTTGAAAAAATCAAGTGAAAACTGATAGAAATGGTGAAGCTGTGAAAGCTGTTCCAGACAGAAGAAAATTGCACTGCAAGATTGCGCAAGTGGGGTGTAAGTGACAGTGACTTCTTCAACCTCTTGCAAGATCAAGTCGGTGTCTTCGACCTTCTTGGTAATTTCAGCAGCCTCCTGTTTTAATTTTTCCAATGTTGCCATGATATTATCGTCATCCAAAATATTCCCACGAGATTCGTTCAAAGACTGCAACAACAATTTCTCCAAGTGTCTCAATCGAAGTTGAAATTCACCTCGCGCTTTGACAAGGTCAGTTCTCTTTCGATCTGTATCGGGTCTTTCTGCTTTCAAAACTTGGTGCAAGCACTGGCTTTGGAGACTGCCTCGTGTAACAGTGAAATTTACAAATGTAACTCGCGAGCAAATATCCGGACTGAAGTTGACTGATGGGTCTCTTGTTGATAAAAACAGTTTGAATGACGGGCTAAAATCGATTTCTTGGCTTCCTAATCTGATAAGAACTCTTCCACCTGTTCGACGTAATTCTTTGTTAAGAACAGCATTCAATATCGGATCCAAATTTTCCACGTCTTGGACTAGAAGAACATTTCCAAATCGCAGTGCACTTTCTAATGCCTTTAGGAATGAATCATCCAAAAAGCTTGTGATGGTAAGCTTTCTGTCTTTGTAGCAATTTTTAAGGAACGTGATTGCTTGACCAGCAGGATCAATAATAAGAGGATAGCGATTGAACCGATTGAGCATTATCGCATTTTCTGTGCATAGATCGTCTGCAGGTAAGGCGCGCTCTTGCCAAAGCGATCGTTCGTCAGCATTTGACAAAAACTCCGAGACTGACACATCAGATTTAACGCGAATGCCTGAATGGTTGAGATGAATCGTCCACTTTCGCAGTAGCAATTCTCTGTATTGCTGATCAAAGTATCCGGCATATGACATAAATGCAGACGAAACCAACACATCACCAACGAGAGTGCTCATTTCAGCTTCAAAGGACTGACTCGATGCTGTCCAGCGCTCATTTTCAGACGAAAGATTTTTTAAAAGTGCCGAACTGCGGTCAACACGAGATTTAACTGTCTCCATTTCACTTTTTAATGCTTGAGTTTCGCTAATAAGAACCGCATACTCATCTTTATAATGAGCAATACTATTTTCAAGTTCGAGAATGGAAGCTTCAGTTTCTTCTGCCTTCTTCTTGCTCCTGGCGGAGCTTGCTTCCAACTCCTGAACTTCTGCACGCAACGGACCAACGCTGTCCAAAATTGATGAATAACGAATTTGGGCAATTACCCACTTCACCAAAGGTCCACATGCCTTACTCGCGTGATTGACAGTTTCAAAGTTGAAATTCGGATGACTCAGATAATTTTTGGTGATTTCATCACGAATACGTTTGGTCATCTTGTCAGTGTTGTAGTTGACAATGCTGCTGATAAAATCGTCTTTTCTGATAATCGCCTGAACAGATTTCCAGGAATCCAGCTTTGCGCCCAACAATATGCACACAGACTCCATCGCCAATTTCACTGTTTCAGGTGGATTACCCATCGCCCGAACTTCGGTAAGTTGCTGCTTTTTGATTCCAGACACGGCTTCTTGAGCTTCGAGAACGGCTGGTTCCGCGTTCGCTAAGTCATTCTTGACAATCGATGATCTCTCTTCAATTAAGATTGACTGCTTAGCAATTTCTTCTTGCATATTGATGGCAAGACTTTTTTGCTGCTCAGCTTCTTGTTGACCCGTTACCATTTTCTTAAGCTTTTCATTAGCCAAATTCGTTTTTTCCTCCAGTTCGGTTTTCTTGATAGCCAAACTTTTCCGAAGTTCCTCAACTTTCAAAACTGTATCTTTCATCTTGTCCAAACCGACGTTGATGTGCTTTTGCTGCTCCTCGAGATCAGCGCGTTTTTCACCGTAGAGTTTCACGTAGTGATTAATAAAGTCCAGATAATGGCGAGGGGTTGCATGGTTATAACGTCCTTGACTTCGACTAAGTTTGGCGTTCACTTCATAAAGCGAGCGGTGAACGAAAACAAACGCATTCATCACAGCACTACGGTAGGTCACTGGCATAGGCAAATCTTCATAAACCACTGGGAATGTACCAGGCGCAGAATACTTGGTGTCATCCAAATCTAAAGTATCAGTAAATTCTTTACCTACTTGGTGTAATGCTTGATCAGACCAATCTCCAAACCAATCAAGAACGCATCGGTTAAAGAGAGCTGGCGAAGTCGCTGCCCTTGAAGATAGCCCCCCTTCTGGTGGATTCATGGTAAACACAATATGTAAATTTTTCATCACTTGTAGGGTGAACCACTTGTACAATTCTTCCGCAGAATCAATTACCGCTCCATCGCGAAGGGCCCCTTCTCTGCATTGCGTCATCAGTGTCGCATATTCATCGCCTTCAAATAATCCTGGAACTTCGGCATTTGCTAGAAGAGTATTCATTCTTTCCAAGAACGCAGAATCCATAACTGCACAATATGCAGATTAAAATAAACAAAAAAAAAATAAAGAAAAAATAGAGAAAAAATACCATTTGATTCATCCATGATAAAGCAAATCTTCTCGCCTTTACAACCCGAACGACGTAAAACATTTCTCAAATCGTCATCAAAATCTTCGGCAGTGTATTTATTGTGCGCCTTAATTTGAAACACCGAAAGGCCATTCATCCATGCAACAAATCGAGATAGAGTTGTCTGGAAAAACATGTTGGCAGAAATTCGCCAAAAAAACTACTAACAAACCTTTCCACTTCCAGAAACACCGATAAGCAGCAAGTGCCCTTGCATTTGTTTGAAAACTCTGTCAATACGTAGCACATGGTCAAGAACATCATTGAACAAAACTAATGGAACATCAAGTTCCTCCTCATAAAACACCTTCAACCGTGCTTTCACAAAGTCTCGTAACTCCTCACGTTTTACAACTTGATAATTTTTAGAAAGCCAGTTTGAAAACAGAATAGGTCTTTGCAGTGTTTTTGCAATGTCCACGTTTGGAAAGTGTTTGGCTGCAACTTCGTCGATATTCATATCTGTCCATTCCCTTTCACTGTCTGTAACAAGACGATCGCTAAACAAACGAAGACCTTCGTGAGCCCAAATTCGGAGCAAATCTTCAACAGCAGCATATTCCGAAGTTTTCAGTGCCTTAAAAATACCACGAATCCATCGCGTAAGTTCTCGTGGAGAATAAATGTAATGCGCTTGAATATCAGCAGTAAAACGCTTTTGAGACAATAGGAAAAATTCAACCATTGCATTTGTCAAAGAATCGGCATATCCGCGGAGACCAGGCGTGACTTTCAAAGTAGCTCTGCTGAAAGTGTTGTAGATTTGGAACAAGGAAACTTCACCCGGATAGTCCACCATTATTAAGGGAGCATGACACAAGAATCTATGACTCAGCGGAACTCGGCCAGGATCTGTTGGAGGATTGCAAGCGCCAACAAATTGAATGCGCTCAAGCTTCACCCATGTCTTGTCACTTGTACGCCAATATCCGTTGTGCTGAACAAGTTGACGAAGGAATGAAATCACCCTTTGAGTACCGTATTTGTCAGCAGCTGGAAGGTTAATTTCATCACAGAACAGAACAAGCCACCGACTAACAACTTGAGGTGCCAGGACTACGCCGTTTGGAGTCTTCCTGTATTCGCAGTGTTGTTCAAAAGTCTTGATAATCAGTTCTGGGGTTGTGGCACTCGAAAAGTTCAATCCAACTACTTCCATCGCAGGAAGTTTACGAAGCGCCGCAAAAAGTGTCATAGTCTAAAATATGAAATAAAAAGGAGCATTAAGATATTTCAAACTAAAGATAAAATAGTATATACCTTTCCACTTCCAGGAGGACCACATAAAATCAAAGGTTTATGTTCAGATAACCATGAATACAAAACCTCTTCATGTCTAACTGTATCCACAGTCGGAATAACAACATCAGCCGACGAGACATTCTGGCTTTCGATTTCAATGGTCGGTACTTTGGCGTGCCAAGAAACCCACTCGCCATTGATAATATTAACGTCAAAATCAATTATACCTCCACTTTGTGATGGCATTTCAATAGACGTTGAAGTTTTCAAAAATTCGCCAAGCTTTGTTCGCAAATCAAGTTTGCAGTCTCCAGCAAAACTCCACACCACTGACAGCAGCAACCTTTTTGAAACATATTTTTCGAGGACAGTTGGAGAAAGCGGGAAGTCAGGATGCGAAGAGTTGTAATCGAGAATATTCATTGTCGTTTTGTTGATGAGAGAGAACAGAGTATTGAGAACGCGCATATGAGTAAAGTCCATGATATGATCGAATCCTTCACTATGTTGGAGAGCGCGCTCAACGAGTCCGTTATCTCTGAAATGAGTTTGAATCACCTCAGCAACTTGGCGCTGTGTCGCAACTGCAGAGGAAACTTCAATTTCTGCAGTTGGCTCTACATTGTCCCAAATTCCAACCGCATTGTCCTCCAAGCTTACATTACGAAGTTTTTCAAAGTAGTGATTGAATACCATTGGTAGCGTAACAACGTCTTCACTAAACCAAATCATACCGCAACGAGAAACAGTGGCAAGAGTCGCATACTTCAAAGTTTCAACTTCAAACATAATACGCACGTTCTTAGGCAGCGCAAGTCGTTCCCCGTTGGGCAAAGTTAGCAATTTATTGTCGTCAAGCACACTGTTTAGATTTTCGATCCATAGAGGGTCAACATCACCTGTTATTTGTTATTTAAGCCTCACAATGTCTTATCCAAAACAAAACTTGACAAACCATCGAAGATAATCCAATGCCTTTTGGTGCTTTCGCCTCGCACGTTGTCAACAATTTTACGCAAAATATGCGTGAAGAGGCCATCAGTCCATTCACGGGTTGTTGCGTCCAAAGTTCCATACAAGTCCTCCTTTGAAATCGCTTTTGGATCAATCAAATACGGAACTCCTTCCACGTTTTCAACAATCTCGAGAGCTTCTAGTAAAACTCTCCAAGCCGTTGTTTTTCCGGAACCTGAAAAGGATAGATACATCAATGAAAAAAAAAAAAAACTGGAACTAAAACTAAAAGCATACCAGAAGGACCAACCATCATCAAGCCGTGATGAATTGACTGAATTTGATAAAGTTGAATAACTTTTTCCAACCATACTTCCCCATCAACGAGTTTGCGCTTTCGGCAAACAGTCTTGATTGCAGCTTTGAGTTCGTCCAAATCGACAGGAACATACTCAATACCAGGAAAAACGTCTGTAACCAGACTGTCGAAGACAAAAAAAAAAGACATTAATTGTTAACAGAAAAACCTTAAAAACAAACCTGTGCAACAAAGGAACATCATCTGCAACAAGTTTTGGGGCAACAGTTTCGCGCACAGATTGAATGATTATTTCTTGTTCAGCCGTTTCTTTTGAAATACTACTCAAACCCTCCTGCGCTTTCGTACTAATTTCTGAATCCTCGCTAGCAAGTAGTGATCGCAGTCCAATCAGTTTGTCGCGTTTCAAGTTTCCTGCACTAACAAGAACACTCTTTAAAGATCTGAGTCCAAAATCGTAATGCGATTGACTTGAAAGTTGTTCGGCGCAAAGTTTAAACAGTGGGACAACCTTTGAAGCCAAAACTTCAGCGGTTCGGAATCCTTGCGAAAACAACATGACTTGGGCAATTAATTCGCGGTCAGGATGTGTCATTGCAATGCTGCGGAAGAGTTTTTTCAAGTTATCGGGGAGGTTTGACCGTCCAGCATATCCTGGATTCATGGTGATGAAAATTCCTGTATTTGGGTTTACTTTCAACAACTTGTTGACAACTTCGACTTCGCTTCCATCTTTGAGGCCAAGCTGAATTGTTTGGACTTGTTGGGAAACGGCGGAAAGAATACGCTCCTCAAGTCGATTAAATTCATCGAAGCATCTGGAATAAACATTGAATTAAATAATTTTCAATGGAAAAGAATGTGCAAAAAACCCACCCCCAGGCACCGACTTGACTTAATCCAATGAATATACGACCCATCGCCTGGAAATCAAACGTTTCATCGCAACAGAAAACAAGGCAGAATCTTCCAAGTTGAATAGCAAGAGCTTTAACACTTTCAGTTTTTCCAGTACCGGCAGGACTATTGTTCAATGTTTAATCATACAAAATATTGACCATAAATAACAATAAAAGAAATTAAACTGACCCAAATGGCGAACCACCCAACCGACTCGCAAGCGCTTGCGTCAACGTCAAGTAGCAACGATCAGTAAGAGGCGTCTGCACAAGCCGATCCGGAATACCCAAATATTCAAATCCATACAAAAACGTTGCGTCAGCCATCTTGATCTGAAGTGACTCAAGCGGCTTTTCGGGATTCGGTGTCAAATAGAACCGCATGTGATAAAGCCAATTAAACTCCTTCTTATTCTTGACGCCGTTCTTGACAAGCTCGCGAATAACATCTCGTTGGTGAACAAGCTCGGTGATCAAGTGCTCGCATTTTCTGCGTCGGATTGCTGGAAGATCTGACAAAACCATGTCGGCAAGGATCGAAAGACTGCGATCCACGAGCGACAATGCACGATCCAAATTTCCAGAATCCCAGATGCTTTCTTCAACAGAAAAAGTCCAGACAATCTGTGCTGACAACACAATCAACTGGGCAGGATACTTTTCAACCCATGACATGAACGCCTCCGAAGAAAGATCGGTGTCGTAATAGAATCCGTTCAAAGCGCTAACTGCCTCGCTCAGCCAAACAGCCAACGAAACTTTCATTTCATTTTCAAGCAGAGTCAGCCATTCGTTGATCTTTGGATTTTCCTTAATAGAAACAGGCTTCTTGAGTGGAACAACTTCGCCTTCATGAGAAGAGATAGAAATAATAGATTCTCCATCTTCCGACATTTGAATCGTTGAGATTCCGGGGAACATTTTTTTGAAGTGCTTCTGCATATGTCCAATCTCTTTGCTATTTCCAATAATTTCGAGCAAATCTTCGTCTCCAACAAAATAGAAACGCGGGAATGCAGAACGCTGACGTTCAAGATACTCTCCAAGCGCCTTTTGAATTTTTGCAAGCAAGTCCAAGATCCGCTCCATACTTTTCAAAATGTTCTCAAACGCCAAGACCTTCAGCACAAACGAATCCTTTTGCACTCTCTTCATCACAGACATAAACTCAGCATTAATGTTTTGAAATTTCATGCTTTCCAATGGAAGGAGTTGTCCAATATCTGCGTTTCCATTGAAAATACCCTCCAAATAAACCCACTGGCGTTGCACATCAACCCAAACATCAAAGAGCACATGAATACGGTTCAATCGATCTTCCCAAGCACTTGCCTCCTCTTCAAATGCCTTATAATATGGCGACGCTTTCATAGCCGTCAACGAGTTTAAATGCTCAGAGCATTTCGCAAATAAATCATCCCAGCCTCGAATCAAACGGCATTTGTTTTGATAATTAACAAGCTCGATTTCGTAAGAGTTCCATACTTCGCGAACTTGCTTCAAAAATTCTTCAAGCGCCATTTCACCCTGCGCATCAATTACAATATCTTTGATTGCGCGTTCGTGTTTCTTCAAATCGCCGTCCCACAAGTGTCCGACAGTCAATTCAGCCATCAATAGTTTTTCCAAGCTTAAAAGCTTCAACAACGGCTTCCAATGCCGTTCACGTAATGCTTCAGACTTGAGTTCGGAAAGCAGTGGAATTGATTTCAATAAACCACGCAATAATTCTTGCAAGTAGTCAAAAGCATCGTACGTTCTCATTTTGCTTGGGAGCTCCTTCAAATCAACAAGGAGTTGGTCCAAGTTTTGTTTGACTTTTCTTGGTGCCGTTTGCGCCCATGTGGTTTCTTTGATTTCGGCAAATTTTTTCCAGATGATCGAAAGCGCCATCCAAACGCCTTTAAGTTCTTTGAGTTCTTCCATGATTGGAGTGAGGCGGTTGCTGGGAAAGAGTTCGAGGTCAAGCGACTCTTTTGCACGGTTGAGAGTGTCGTTTTCTTCAATGAGACGCGCCACTCGGCCTTCAAAGATAGTTAGTATGTTGGAAGCGTCTTCGTACGGAATATCGCCCGCAATTGGTTTGGTTTTATCCCATTCTTGAACAATTTCGGCAATTTTCGATTCGAGAATTTTGTCTTCCGCTACAATCTTTGTTTGGAATCCGGCTTTTGGAGCAAATTTGGAAATTAAGTTTAAAAAAATAAAAATAAAAATAAAAAAATTACCCATTTGTTCCTGAATTGCAGCATTCTTTCTCTTCAAAATGTCATTGAACGCATTCCACTCTCCTTCCACATTCTCAACATAAAGCCAGTCGTTCGGATACGGGAAGCGCTGCTTATCCAAAACCTTTTGTGATGCCTTAAAAATCCCAACCTCTCCACTCCACGGCCCCAACTTCTTTTTCAAATCTTGTACAAACGTGATGAATCCAACCGCCTGCGCCGTCGACGTTCCCTCCACTGTCTGCTGCTCAAGTTCACCGCGCGCTTTTGTGAGTTTGGCGTAAAAGTTTTTCATGCTACTACTCAAGTTGAGGGCAAACTTGCCGATTATTTCTTTTTGCCATTGATCGTATTTCTGATTCACTTTTCCTTGAACTTGGTCGTAATCAATCACGAGGCTTCCGAAAGATTTTTCACTCTCCGAGTTGTCAAAAGTGCTGCGAGCTTTTTTGATTTCGAGGACAAGTTGGTGCCATTTCGCCAAGTCATCTCCAATTGCGTTGTAGATGGAATCGGTTTGTAGATCCCACAAGCTTTGGTATTGTAGCCATTTCGACACATAGTCGTCAACGACTGTGAGCTTCTTTTCAATTGCTTCGTAAACATTGACAAGCGAGGTAGATGGAATTTTACCCAACTATTTTTTAAAAAAATAATTTAATCACCCCTTCCATAAATAAAATAAAATTAACTTACCAAATTCTTGTAACTCTCTTCAGCGCTATCGTAATCATCACCTTCATAGCTAATCTCGTAACTTGAGCTCTTGACGCGCGGCAAATCGCAGATAATTCCAACCCATTCTTGGAATTGTCCATACCAATTGGCACGTGCATGTTCAATTGGCGGATCCAAAAACATGATTTGGTTCCGAAGTCTAATTTCAAGAACGAACGATTTGATTTCCGGCTTCATTTCATCTTTTTTGCTTTCAACAACCGGCGTACGAACAACAGGTGTTGTTAAAGTACCACGGCGACCACGGGTTTTCTTCTGACCGTCGGCTGTCACTGTGGATTCGTTTGCTTGGTTTGTAAACTCATGCAACCACGCCTGCGCAAATCAGAATTAAGATTTGGTGACAAAAAACTTTATACAAAACACAAAACGAAAAAACTCACTCTAATAGCACCTTGCAATCTAAACATCAGCGCGCCTTCAATGCGCAAATCTAAATCATGAGTCCACAGCTCCAAATTGGAATAAGCACCAAGATTTAGTGCATCGACCTTTAAAAAAACACAGTAGGAAAAAAATTAATGAAAAAAAAAGTAAAAAATTTACTGCTCACCAATTTCTGAATCTTTTCTAAACATTTCTGAAAGTGAACAATCCCAAATGAGCAATTTCTAAGCTCCTCAACTGCCAGGTTGATTTCATCATAAATGGAAATCGCGTTAATAACCTTGTCCTGGAAATTCGATACAATCAATGCAAATGTGCGAACAAAAGAAACATGGCGATTTTCTCTTGGACTTTCTCCATTTGTAGTGACCAATGTTCGGGTTTCATACTTTTTTGTGTTAGTTGAACAAATAAAATAAAATTAAAATAAAATAAAACTTTCTCACAGTATTAACAAAATAGTCCCAACGAAGTTGAATTCCTTTTGCAATATGGCTCTGCACATCCTTTCGATACCCCGCAACAAGCATCGCAATCGATTCATGCTTATCGATTTTATTAATCGTCTGTGTATAAGTGCGCACAGTCTCATTTAACGACACTGCAAACGGATAAATTCGCTTCGCATCTTTAGCAACATTGGCAACAGTGATTGGAACGCGGAAATTTAACCAAATCAGATTCCGCACTTCTTTGAATAGGGTGATTACTTGGTTATCAAAGTTCACACGCAGTTGGAGTGAATTATTTGCGGCACGAACGCGGGAAACTTCAAAAATGCGTCCGGAGACAGCGAGATCGCGTTTGTTAATTTCTGCGGCCCAGTTGTCAAACATGACTTTGGTATCAAGCTTGCGTTTGAAAGCTTCACTTTCACTTTGTAGTTTTTGGCCTTCTGCATAGTGAGCCCAGCTTCAACGTTGAATGAAATAAAGCAATTTTAACATGCAATTTCAAGATAAAAATAAAATAAGATTAAAAACTCAACTCTTTCCCCAAAACATCTTCAACTTTCGACATATAAACTGCCAACTGCCTCTCAATCTGCTTCGCCCAGATAATTGCTCCAGCAACTGGAGGCACATCTCTCACAACCGCCATATGCGAAGCCTCACTGTTACGATATTGAGTCTTGAATTTATCGTGGAGCTTCTGAATGTCCAGCTTCACACTTTCAATTAATTGAACCTGGTACTCCTGGATCGCTCCGCGGATTTTAGGATGAATAAAGAGATCATTGAATTTCGAAAACACTCGGAACATTTCTTGTGCGTTCTTGGCACTTCCGAGACGGTCGCGAAGGCGTGCGATGATTTGGTTTTCGACACGCGAAATTAGTTCATTATATTTATTGACAGCATCGATCCAAACGTCATTACCCTCTAATAAATAATTGTTTGTTTAATAAATTAATCTGGGAGAAAAAAAATAAAAATTACCAGGCGAAGTATCCAACACATCAATGCTCTTGACACTATCATAAGCCAAATCAACGTCTTCCAGTGCATTCTCGTCAGATAATGAGCCAAACTTGATGTCACTAGCATCCGATTTGGTCGGCTTCATTACTTTCATAATGGTGTTGTAAAGTTGTTCGTGCTTGAATCTAAAGGCCCGAATAAACGCAATCCGCTCCTTAAGGTCTGCATGTGCACTATTGATTTTTATGGCCATGAATTGCTCAGATCTTTTTCTAGTTTGTTCTCGTGCCACGTTCGTAAACTCTTTGATATTGTCGTCCCATCTGTGAAACGAGTATATAGTTAATGAACTTGGAGAAAATGTGGAATATGCAGTTTTTCAGAAACTCACACACGGAAAACGCCCTCGCAGCCAAATCGCACACTCAAGGATTCTTTGGCAACTCGATCTTTGACTTCGGCTACTTCATCTGCATCAACCAGCAGTCGAATCCACTTTTCAAGCTCTAGTTGTGCAGCAACACTCAGTTTTGCGCCCGCGCCAACACCATCGAGAAACGATTGTACTCCCAGACCTTTACTTGCTCCGGTGGCATCGAGGTACAGGCCGCCTGTCACATGATCAAACTCGTCGTACGGCATAAGCATGAGTCTGCGTCCACCAATAAATTTGAGAATCTATAAATGATTTATTAAAGTAAAATGACTACTGCAAAAAAGTGAAACGAGCGTTGCTTGTTTCTCGTCAACATACCTGATCATTAAAATCGCGACTGATAGCTTCAACAAGTTTTAGCGCGCGATCAATTGGATATGGAGAAATGCGAAGCTTTTTGTTCAAATGGGCAAAAACAAGCGAAAGGCCATGAGCGGTACGTTCAAGGTCGGGGGCCGACAGAAGCTCGTTGAGCGGAAAATCTTTCATCAGGGTATTGTACTTGGAAACTTTGTCAAGTGCTTCATTGAGTCCAGTGTCGGCACGGAACGACACGGTCGCGTGGAAACGTTTTGCGTGTTTGAGTACGTCGAGAGTGCTGTTTTAACGAAAGGATCTTGTCAAGTAATGAAAGTACAATTGCGTTGTTGTAAAAAAAAGGTCGCTTAGCACTCGCTTTCACTTTATAAATTCATCCCAATTTTGTTTTCCGTCCCTATGTCACCTCACCAATTTGGTTGTTTTTGTTTTTTTATGTATAGTTTTTCGAGAAGAAAAAAAACTCGCTTCCCTCAATCTTTTTCACAATTTTTTTCAAGTTTGTAAAAACCTACAGAGTAACTTGATCGCCTTTCAGCTGCTCCTCAATCTGAGCAAGAGCATTGTCCATGTTAATCCAAAAATTTATTTCCTGACGAGCGGAGCCAGAGAGCGCATCAGGGTCACGCGAGAGACGAGTGACTTTTTGGATTTCGCGGATCCAGGAATTGACATCGCTCTGGAGCTTGTTGAGAAAGGTGGAGTCATCAGAAATGTCACCGACAGCGTCGACGGTGACACGCGAGTTTGACTCGCGGCACTTTGTTATTGCGCGCTGAATAAGTGGGTGGGCGGAGAGGTAGATTTCGGGAATCTCGACGTTTTGCTGGAGATGGAGGAGAGAGAGTTCAAGTTCGGCGATTTTCTTCTTTGTCTTGGGGATAGCTGTTTTATGTTTTTTAGTTGCCAAACTTTGAATATTTTAAGGGTAATTTGTGTACCTGCGTTATTGTCTTTTTCTTGGTTTGCATTCGAGTGCGAGGCAACAAAGGCGTTAAAGAGCGGGGCGACGGCGTTGTGCATCAGAGAATGCAGGGCCTCGTAGACTGCAGCGTCCTTGCTGATGCCTCCGCCGCCGACGCCGCCGACGCCGCTGGATCCTGGCAGCGTGACAACGTGCAACTGCGGCGCAAGCGGCCGCGTCGGGTCGAGGCTTGCCACGCGCTTAATAACGCACAGCGACGCCGACGTGGCCTCGAGTCCGTAGTTGAGTTCCGTGTGCAGCGAGTACACCGACCGCTCGCTGTCTGTATAATGTGCTTAGTATCCGTGACGCTTTCTACTCCTGCGTTAGCTAGTTACCCGCCAGCGGTTGCTTCGCCACGTATAGCACACGCTGTGCCGCATCTCCTGCAAATTTGGACAGTGCCGCATCGTCTGCATCCGAGTCAATCGGATGCTCTTCACTGTCGGCATTATCTGTCGAAGTATTTGCATTGCCGCTGCCGAGTCCCAACAGTGTTGGCAATAGTCGATCGCCAATGTGCGCACGAAGCACTGCCACTGCCAGATCCACATCTATGTCGCCCGCTGTTGTCACGTTACCCACATCACTACTGACACTGAGTAGTGTTGTGTCCATTTTTTTGATTTTTTTGCGATCCAATTTGCCGTGTCCAACTCAAAAAAATTCTCTTCATCCCTGCTCAACCGCACAGTTTATCGATCAGTGAAAACACTGGCAGTACCACTCACTCCAGAAACTTCAGTGACTTTCTCGATTCAATTCAACAAAACTGCCAAGTTATACTGTTCAGGAATCCCCATTCCCCGGTACAAAAATTTCAAGATACATCCAACTGTCAGCTACTTCATTATCGCCGTGATTTCGGTACTGCTGGGTACACTCAATGCTTCCATTAACTTAATGCATTTTATTTTGTCAATCACTTTAATGAAATGTCATGATATTATTGTCGTATTAGCATTTGTACTAGTTTTATTTACATTTTTAATACTTTGTCCAATTCAATTGCCTGAAAATAGCACAAATGAAATGAATTATTTAATTCCGAAAATGTGGTTATTGTATTATTTTTTTTTGGACTCTTATATTCCTCATCTACTTTTAGTTTAAAGCAACTTTTTTATTAATTTGTGTAAACTCATGACTCCTTGTGATTTTATACATACTCTTAATCATATGCTATGCAATGCTGCTCTCTTTGAGCTATTTTGTCCTTTAAAATTTTTTTGCCGAGTTGATTAAATTTCTTGATGACACAACACCTTACAGAATGTAGCAGTAAGTTTATGCTAGAACTCTTTGTCGACAGGGATGGTAAAATTGTTGCACTTTCTGAATCTTGTTGCATTTGGCCTAAAAATTACTCTGTACAATTTCTTAAAGGGCAAATAATTGTCTTGTTTGGCGCACTCAATATGGCGGAATTTATTTGTGGTTTTAAAGTTGGGAAATTTACAGTTAAAGTAAATAAAAACACAACAATCTTGGTTTGGCATATTCTTAGTGGACTTGGCTCACAAGCCAATATTTTTTTATTGAGGATTTGCTTCTATAAAAGGACACATAGCATGAAGAAATGATGCAATTACCTATTGGGAGATTGATTCAGCCTCAAAAAGTTATTGCACAGTTTGTTTCAATTTCTTTGTTAGTTTTCCTTTTTTATTGAAGTCATTGAAGTAACATATAAAGAAAGACACAAATAATGTGTGTGAGTAATAATATTAATAATAATGAAGCATATGACAAGATCTATTCAAAAATAATAGCAGTATTAGTAAATTGACAGAGACATTTGTTGAAAATTAGTGATACATGGGAAAATTACAGCTATTTCAAAAATAATGAGCCAGCCAAAATAAATGGCTTTTTTTTTTGATTTTTGACGTCGACAAATACTGGAGAAATACTGGTGGAGATACGGGTGGAGACACAATCTCGTTAATCACTTATCATGGCTATCAAACAATATCTGGAATACTATTCATTAGTGCTTTATTTGAGCCTGCATGAAGGGACATTGCTCATGAACCATGGCAAAGTGACTGTTTGTCAATTGCTCTGTGATCACTTGAACATATGGTTCAACACTTGGGCTGTTTGAATATTCATTCATTTATTGTGGTTCTATTATGAATAAAATGCTGTCATAGTATATGTCTTTCAAAGTATTGTGAACTCATTAGTGATTAACCAGTATCCACTAGTATCCACCAGTGTTTCTCCAGTATTTCTCAAAGTCAAAAATGCTATTTATTTGTCTGACTCATTATTTTTGAAAATAGGTGTAAAATCAGTGTGGCAACAGAGGGGGCACAGTTATAAAACAACAATCAACAGAGCATCTTAATCATCAAACAATGAGGTGAGCATTGCAAGTACTATTGCTGTCATGAGATATATCTATTTCTTCAGTTTTCGCTAGAATGACTGACCAATCTAATTAACTTACTTATTGAATTATGCAGCACAACAGCAAAGCGTAGACTCATGCGCGACTTCAAGAAACTTAACACGGATCCCCCAGAAGGCGTATCTGGCGCTCCCTGTCCCGACAACGTGTAAACAAGCCAAACGTTTTTTAAATTTAGATACTCACATTGTTGAATGCAAGTTGTGCCCTAAACAAGATGAAACAAATAATAATAAATAGTCTCGTCTGGAACGCAGTTATTTTCGGTCCCGAAGAGACGCCATTCGAAGATGGCACTTTCAGGCTCATTCTCACTTTCGACGAATCATATCCGACAAAGCCACCGCACGTGAAATTCGTGAGCAAAATGTTTCATCCGAATGTATATGCGAATGGCGATTTGTGCTTAGATATTTTACAAAACAGATGGTAATTATTTATTTACTTATCATTTTTTTTGTTTACATCTATTTTCTCGTTGGATGTAAACTCACAGGTCTCCGACTTACGACACTGCCGCAATTTTAACATCAATTCAATCGCTACTACACGATCCGAACCCTAATAGTCCCGCAAATACCGAAGCTGCAAGACTGTTCACTGTGAGTCTTCAAAACATTTCGAATCCAAATATTCAAATTAATCAATGTAATACCAATGGAAAAGGAGGATAAAAAAGCATACAACAGAAGAGTGAGGGAGACTGTTGAAGAGTCGTGGGTTGAATAAAGTAACATTATCTGTTTGATTTGTTTATCGTAGTTAGTTAAGCAAACTTGTTTGTTTTGCCATTCAAGTTTTGAGTTTATTTGCCATCGTTACCAATAACTTCAGCCATAAAATATGACAAATTTCCAATAAACTGGATTTTCAATTTGGAAAGACACTTTCATAGTGCATTGGAAGTCCCTGCACTCTGTCTTTTCTCTTTACGCAGCAGATTCTATTATAATAAGCCTTTAATATAAATTACAATAGTTAATGCAACAAAATGGGAAGGTTTAAGTATTTTCTTCTTACTCATTGTAAATCGGGACAGTAATCTTGGAAACTGAGTTGAACTGCTATCTGTTTAATTTGGAAGATTCATAAAATTTTGCTTGAAATAGTGTTTCCATCAATTTGAATTAGCCATAAATAGATGCCAAGCAGTGACTTACCCAAAACCATGACTACATGACAGAACAATAGTTATTTTTAATGTTAAAATTTTCCATAGTTTTGCAAATATTAAGGTTTTTCATTAGGTACAACTGTGGCTGAGTGGATGACATTAGAGAACATGGAAACTGTTGCTACAAAGTACAAAAAAACAAGGTATTTTAATATCAATTTTTTCATAATTGCTTTCAAAAAGTTGGTTTGGAACACCAATTACTTCCACAAAGTGGGGCATCTTGACAAACTGTACAAAATGTTGAGTAGAGGCAGGAGCCTTCAGGAAAGAGTTGTCAGACTACAAGTTATCAGTTTTTGTATATTTTGTAAGTCTGCTGTGGGTTTCCCCATCTATAGTGCATTTACCACCACTTTGACATTTTCCCCTTAAAAAACTGGTGATATCACATCAATGGGATAATAGTTTTCTAAAGGTATCTCAATGACCCTTTTTACTGGTGCCATTTCATTGGTCCCTTTTTAATGGAATTCATAAATTCTGTCTGCCAATTGGACAAAATTGTCAATTGAACTAAATTTTCATTGAAATTTTGTCAATTACAAAAGATAACAATGAAAAATTTTTGATGGGAATTCTTTCAACTAACAACAAGAATTTCAATGAACTGAATTGAAAAGCTTTTTATATGAATAAAAATATTTATTATTACATTGTGATAACTCATTTAGACACTCCTGCCATTGTTCTATTAATCCAAAAGCACAATCCATGAATTGTAAAGCATCCTTTACAATGACCAATCGACACTACATGTGTATATATGTGATTTGAATTGTATCTATCTTATAATTAAAGTTGATGTATTGAAACAAATGAGAATTCATTAAATTGCATTATTGATGCTCTGTGAATGTGAATGTGATATTGTTTTATTGTAATAATGGTCATGGTCAATTAGTTGACGTTGGAGCAAAATAAAGCAAATTATAAATGTAAATGTATATATTTATAGTATTTATTATGTGCTTCAACACAAAACACAGTGAAATACATAAAAAATTTAATAATTAAATTTTTTGTTATTAAATGAAGACCAAGAAAATAACCAAGTTTCATTTCATTAAAAATGATAGATCACATTTAAACAGTGTTGTTGATGTATTTAGAAACTGTGTTGTCATTGTTTTTGTACCAGCCTCAAATAGAAACATATAATTTTATTTCTGTAGAACAGCATTGGATTGCACATAAAATGGTATAATTTAACTGAAAAACTCAATAAAATAATTGATAGGGTTTTATAAATAGTCACAGCCTTTCCCACACAACTGTAACTTTTGTTAAGATTAAGCAGAAATATTGTGCAAGTTCAATTTTGGGTTATTTCAAAATTTCAAAGTCTATGAAAGTTCTATTATCACATATAATACACATTTGAAATATCAGTGCTGCAGAATTTACTATCTAATTCTATACCTTTGTTCAAATTGCAAATGCACTGAAGTAACAGGGCTTTAGTATGGCAAGTATAATTTATCAGAGCAAGAGCTCTGATAAACTTCAATGTTTTGTAAAATTATTTCAAATATATTAAAAAAAAAAAAAAAAAAAAGAGAGAAACCAAAGGCAATTGATGAAGAGACAAACACCAAAATAAAAAATTATGAATTATAAATTACATTGTATCATTTATTAGTACTTTTGTCTTGTTTGGTATAAATATTTCAAATCCTAATAAAGCGTAAAACTTTGTGCAGGTACAACATACTAATAAAAACAAGATACAGCCCTCTCCTTTCAAAATTGACTTTGAAACAAAAGATGAAATAGCTTTCAACAGTGATTGTTTTTAGAATACATGTTATCAACTTACTTATTAGCATTTGTGCTTAATTCCCATACATTCACTGAACTAATTTAAATTAGTTCAATTAGTTTCCCTTTGATGGCTATACAAAAAGATTTAAGAAAAATCTTTATTTGATGATGAACTGGCTGAATTTTGAGTTTTTTATTGGGCAAAACAATTTAGGCCAGTATACAGAATAGACACTTTTCAGACTTCATAACAAAGCTATTTTAATTATTTCAATTACATAAATCCAAAATAATAGAGCAGAAATGATTTATTTATTTATTGGGCAAATAGCATGCCATAAATTTTAATTGCAAGTTCTCACATTTTAGTCAAGTTCCCCAATTTCTATTTCTTCTTTAATGAAATGAAGAAGTCAAAATTCATGCTGATGTGCTAAAAGACTGTTTTCAGCTGAAAATGCATCCTCAATCTCCTTGAGTTGCTGAAGAAACAGTTGTGAGTTATTACTTTTCTAATGGGAATATACATCCATTGCCTGTGAAAAAAAGTACTTCTCATTTTGCTTGAATTTTCTTAAAAGGCATTGTGCTGCTACTTGATGATCATCCTGATATATGTTATTAATATCATTTTCAATAAAAGGCCAGAATTCAAGAAATTGCTGATCAAAATAAGCCTTGACATTTAATAGATGGCCATAATGGTGAAAAGCATCTTCAAGAAGGCATCAGTACATAGTTACTGCATCTTTACTTGACAAATAAATTTCTAAATTCTTTTAAAGGTCAGAAGTTTGGCCAATTTTCCTATTGAAAGCCTTTTTTAAAAGGAAACTTAGAAAACCTTCTCACCATTATATTCAGTCAATAATTCAGTCACTGATTTATTACCTTGTTTTGCTGATGCTTTCATTCAAGTAACAACATCTGTGCTTTGCTTGTATTTCATTTTTGATTCAAGTGAAACAATTGTTTGTGTGTGATTATAGATTTTTTCCTTCAGGAAAACATGGACTTGTCTTTGTGTGTCTTCAATATAACCACTACTTTGTTTGGCAGCAACTTGATCTGGTTTCAAGCAATATCTTCACATTGATCTAAAACTATTTTCATTGTGTCAAAGTAGCTTCCATGGGTGACACCATATTTTTGAACAATGTCCTCCAACTGCAAAACAATGCCCTCCAAAATTTTGTCATTCCAAGATGCTAAATCACACAATTTTCCCCAATTGTAGTCTTCCACAACAAGAGCAATATCAGTTTGAAAATTTTCAAGTGTTTGATGTATTGTGAGGCCAATTGATCATGAAAATTGTGAGTTTTGTTGAAACACACAATAAATACTCTAAGCATACATTTACATTTATAATTTGCTATTTACAATCTACTTTATTTTGCTTTAACGTCAACTAATTGACCATGACCATTATTACAATAAAACAATATCACATTCACACTCACAGAGTGTCAATAATGCA
>JADGJH010000152.1:0-27795 GCA_027596945.1 Physocladia obscura
GTGTTGATGAGGGGGGAGAGATGGGGATGGAAAATAGGGGGCATTGCTTCCAATGAGTTGCAAATGGCATACCCATGCTGTCAGAGACCAAAGCTGAAAGGTGGCAGATTTTGGAATGTCTTTATTGTTGTGTAACACCGTTCATAACTTAAATAAAGACAAACAGCAGCTCTCAGGGGGAATGCCCCCTCAAAAAAAAAAATGTGACAGAGGTTTCAAGCAATCTCCAAATCAATGAATGCTTGGTCAATTTTTTTTTTCTAATCCTTTCACATTCACACAAGCTTTTTATCTGTTGTCTTCCAGTTTTTTTTCATTGTCATTCCTGGCAATCTCAAATTTCAAAAATTCTTCCAAATCCTGGCTATTTTCTTCTTGCAAATCTTCTCGCATTATTTGTTTCACTGGACTCATTTCATTTTCTTGCATCAGTTTATGCAGTTCATTTCTGCCTAAATAAAGGGAGATACTTCCCCTGCCTGAGAATTCCAAGGGACATTACATGTATTTCAGGTGTGCTGAATTTGAGCTGATGTATTTGAAGGAAAGTGAAATTTGGGCTCTGACAGATTTACTTTTTTTGAACTGAGGAATTTTTTTGAAACTGAGTCTGCTTTACATTTGAGTTTCAATATAAATGATGGTCGGAAATTCAATTGCTTACCAAACTAAGCTTTAAATGAGTGCATGCTTTGGCTACAACCACAAATTACCAAAACACATGAATTAATTGATAATGACTATGGGTATATCATATGAAGTTAAATAAAAAAATATTAGAGGATCCACAGGATAGAGCAGAGTTTTAATGTCATTCATAGAGGTGGATGGTCTTTTTTGGCATTAAAGTGCCAGAAGGATGGCGCCAGACTTGCTGGATAAGAACTAGCAAAATGTGGTCATAGGAGCAAAGGATGCCATAAATTTTTAGAATTGCTGATTTGAACAGGTTTTTTTGCATTATGCGATTCGATTGAGCTCATCAGAACGGTTCAACTGGGTTTGCACGTGTGGATTTTCACAATTTTTTTTTCATGTTTCCAGATATAAGCGTAGTAGGCAAAGCGGAAAAAAAGAATAATGAAAGAAAAACCCAAGCAGAGATGTGAAAACGCGAAGTTTTTCTCCCATTTCGTTTCATGATTTCTTACCTTGAAGAAGTTGTGCAGGCGCATCACAACAACCGAGATTCGATGCAAGTTGTGGTGCAGATAAGCACACGGACATCGGGCGAATCGATAGCATCAGTGCCTGCACTACCACCACTGGCTCCTCCTTATACATCAGGCGCAATATCAACAACAACAACAACAAATTCGGCAACCCCATTACAAACATCAGTATTTGTACCATCAAAGTCATCTGCACGTATTCTTACTATCGAAGCAGCTTCCACTGGATGGGCATCTGCCGTCACTCTTGGCAGCAGTGGTGTTCGCTTTGCATTCGACGCTGTATTCGCTGAGACTCATACTCATAGTGTTTATCCCATATCTGTGTTTCCAAAAGTTAAAGCTGTTCTTGATGGTCGTAACTCGTTTGTTGTGGCATACGGACAGGTGCCCTAATATACTATTACCATTCCGAATGTTGACTAAATGGAAACAACAGACCGGAATTGGCAAGTCGTATGCGATGGGAATTGAAGCGAATTCAAGAAACCAAAGTTTGATATTTTTTGTTTCGCCAATATTATATTTAATTGACAATCTTTTTCAGCTGGTTTCGTATATCAGGCATTGCATGATATTTTTGCCTCAAAACATTCAAACTCTTCGTCATCTAGTCTTGCAATCGAAATTTCTCTCCTTGAGATTTATAACGAAGATATTTGGGATTTATTGGACCCTCGCGTAGATCAAGATATCCCTGAACAAGTTGTGGTGCAAAATATAGATGGTGCCGACATTGAAATTGTAGGAGCAAGTGAATTACTTGTTGGAAATGCTTTTGATGCAATCAGGTGGGCAATTCGAAAAACAAACATTTATTGTTGTGTGCTGTTCAATTAAAAAAAAAAAAAGAATTCTATCATCGGCTCTTTTGAATCGCAAATCAGCTACGAGGTCTCATTTCATTTATATAATCAAAGTACAACAAAAGCATCGCAATTCTGAAAAAACCATTGTGTCTCACTTGAAATTCGTTGACTTGTCTGGAACCTCTCGTTCCCATGAATTCAATCACAGACACAGTGGAGTGTTGATTAATTCAGGCTTGTTAGCGTTGCAAAATCTTGTTAATGGCATCGATGGAGCAAACTATTTACAAAGCAAGTTAACTTTGCTGATGAAAGATTGTTTTTCCGCCGGGAGTAGAAGGTAGGAGTTATTAATATTTGTTGGTCAATTAATGTCTTATAAATTCAGCGACGTACTTTTAATTGCTTTCGTTTCACCTTTCGAATTTAATTTACGAGAAACTTTGCGAACGCTCAAGTTTTGCAATAAAGTTGCCAAACTGCAAAGTTTAAGATCAGTTGTTGACATTTCGAAGCATGAAGATACGCACAGCCATGAATTAAATTCTTTAAAAGAGCTTGTTGCCAGGCTGAAGCACGAGAATACCATTCTCAAAGGAGGAGGTGAAAAAGTTGTTACTTAAAAAATGATTCTAAATTTACCACAGTCGACTCCAAAGAGCTTCTGATAGAAACTGAAAGTTTAAGAAATGAACTTGAGCGAAAAAACGAGTTAATTCTTAGATTGAAAGCTCAGAGTAATTTTCTCACAAATGAGGTTTGGGTAAATTTTCACAGCGCAAATAAATCTCAATTTCCACGGACAGGTTAATTTAATTCGATCGGAAAGTACATTGCGAGTATATAATTCAACTTCATCTCAAATTGGCAGCTGTGACTTTAGTGACACTGAAAGCATTGGAAGTACAATGTATGCAGATTCTGCAAACGGTTCTTCTGGAAATCTGTCACAACTTCCAATGAATACTCGAAGTAGAGGAGAACCACGTTCTTCCAGTTCCACATCATCTTATTTACCGGATGTTCAATCTCGAACAATCAAAAAGCTTACTTTTGAGTTACGCCAAATCACTTGTGTGGCTCAGGAGTACCTCAGTCGTGTTGAATTTTTAGAAAACAAAGTACTTGAACTGCAACAACTACTTGAATCATGCAAAGCCGAAACCAACGAACAAATTAGCTTGTCGAAACTCAACGAAGAATCAGCACTCCACAAAGTAATATCAATAATTATTTCGCATAACTTATTTATTATATCTTAATGTTCGCTATTCAGGTTAAAATGCTTTCTTCGAAACTTGGCAAAGTTGAATCTGCTTACGAAGGAGCAGAAGAATATATCAACAATCTAGAAAAGGAGTTGCTTCGTCAAGAAACCATCCTTGGCCAGGTCTTAGTAGTCTCTTTTTTTTTTTTTCCTTCCATAATATTTCTGAAAAAATAAATTAGATTGAAGAACTCGAAGAAAACCTCCGAGCTGCTCGAGAATCTGAAAAGAATCAAATCGAAATTTCCAAAATACTTGAAGTTCAATTGCAGAAGTTTAAAGCCGAAACCATCGATATTTCACCGAAGCTTGAACATGAACAGAAAAAATTATCTGCTTCGAATTCTGAAACTACGATTTTGTTTGACAATGTTCTTGTTTCGAAAGTGGAATTCGACGCTATTTCTTTACGCGCAAAAGAAGCAGAGGCCAAGTTGGCTTACATTTACAATTTGTCCAATAATGAAGATTACGTGACTTCTGACTCAGCTATTAATACCGAAAGCGTTAATCATAACTTTGTGACGGGAATTATGGGTCGCTTTGGATGGACGGACCAAGATACTGTTGAAGAAACTCGAAAGAAGTTGGCAAATTCGGAAAAATATAATTCGCGGTTGAAAGATGATATCCAAGTGCTGAAAGCTCGAATGAAAGTTCTTAATCAGGTTAGTTTTGATTCAGATTTTTGTATGACATCACTTTAACATTTTTTAACAGAACCCTCCCAGCGAAAAGAAAAAACTTTCGGTTCGTTTTGGGTCAGCTGTTTCGGATGCCGCTTGCCAGTATGACGAGAGTCTGATTCAAAAAACAGATCGAGCATTAGTCTCCGAAATTCAAAAAATGCTAAATGAAGCATATGCAGAAAAAGAATCTGCTACCAAAGAATATGAAATAGAGAAGAAACAATTAATCGAAACCGTAGAAAAATTGGAAACATCGAAAAGATTTTTAGAGGCACTGAGCGAAGGCCATGGCCAAACTATCGTAGAACTTGAGGCGGAAAGAAAAAAGCTACAAGCAGATTTGAGTGTGGCATCATTACAAATAGAGCACTGTGAAAATCGTATCGCTGCCTTAGAAGAAAACTTACAAAGCGTTCAACAGTTGAACTTCGAAAATTTGAACTATATCCACAGCCCTGAATCGAAATTGAAGGATCTTATAATGATTCGGGATCGAGAGCTAGAAGAATCTGGTAATTCAGTGAAAATTTTCGAATCTGAACTTCAAACAGTATCAGATAATAATCAATATACTGTTATAATGGCAAAAAGCGATGGCCATAGTGAAGTCAGAGATACTCAATTTCAATTTCAATCTGAAACTCAATTTATCCTCTCCGAAACTATTGCAACTCAAACGGATCTTAATTTTGCTGAGCTGAATCGAGTGATGGCTATTTTAAAAAGCTCCGAAAGCGAGCTAAGAACTATCGAAAGTTCTTATGCTTCTCTAGAATTCAAGAACTCTGAGCTGGAAAATGCAGTTGGCAGACTTGATAAATACGCCTTATCTTTTCTTAAGCAATCATTGCCATTTGATGATAATGAAAAAATGCTTCTGAAAGCTGAAGTTGATGATTCGAAATCTCATCTGTCCGAGTTGCAAGAATTGAAGTCTAAATTGTAAGTAGTGAGATTTTTTATTAATAGGTTAAGCATGAATCTTCAGGTTAGAAACTACAGGCCACCTTGCTGAAATTGAATCTTCGAAAAACTGTCAAGAATCGATTAATGAGTACACGGCAACCACTAATTTGAATTCGACACTTGAATCGTATCAGCAATGCAACTATGAACTCAAGCAAGCTTTGTTACAGCTTTTTGAAGAAAGAGAACTGTCCAAACGATTACAAGCAGAAATCGATTTAAAGGAAAGAGAAACAGCCTCCATGAGTGAACGACGCGATTCTGCTGTTTCTTTGGCATCTGAACTTGACACGCGACTTCAAGAAATTCAAAGGCAATACGAAACTCTTATTTTCATATTAACTGAAGAATTTGGAACAACTATCAGTGAATTGAATGCAAATAAAAATCAACTTGCAAAATTGCTTAATGCTGCTGAAAATGCTTTAGTTAACGAAAGAAATGAATTGGCATATCTAAAGCAGTTATCATCAAGCAAAATGTCTGAATTATCAATTTGCGAAACTGATCGAATTTCCGCAAAACTGAATCTGGAAGAAGTTGAAACAGCCTTAAATTTGGAAAAAAATCCGCACAAGATAATTGTTGATCGATCCATTCTGGATATTTCTGCCAAATCCTCTCATATTGATGACGCAGAATATTTCGAGAACGAACTTGTTAAATTTAAATCTTCTTCTGCGAGTACCTCGAAGTATATGGAATTTGAGCGTTCACAGCTTATTGTAGAACTGACGAATCTTCAAGAAAAAATTAACAAAAAAGACGAATTGAATTCTGTGATTTCTGAAAAGTATGATTATATAGCAATCATATGTGAACATTTGAAGACAAATTTGGGAGAAACCAACCAGCAAATTCAAGATTTTGAAGTACTTTTGAAGTCAAATAAGTTGACATATGAGAAAATAATTAATTCATTGCATACTGACCTAGACGAACTTTTCACGTGTGCAAAATCAGAATTACTCGATGTTTATACTTATTTGAACAAAGCAGAGTTGCAGGAAAACTCTCTTCGTTCAAAATTAGAAAAGGATTATGAAATGAAGCTTCTTGAAATGCAGAGGCATAATGAGGTCCTTTGTTTAAAGTTAATCAATGAGCATCAAGTGACTCTTGATTTATTAACTTCGACCATGGAGCGTTCCAAAGATTTAGAAAAATCCGTTACCCAACTTGAAATTGAGTGCAACTCTGCAATTTCAAAAACTGAATCAAGTCAGCTGGATTTGGAATCTCTTCAAAAAGACAATCAAAGCAAGGGTAATTGAAAAATTTAAATTCAAAAAACAAAACTAACAAACTTCTTTTTTTTATTTGCAGATACTCAGGTCAAAGAGTTGACCAGTCAACTTGAGATGGCGTTCAATCAAGTCACGAAACTTGAATCCGACGTCAAAATGACACAAGATATCCATGTCATAGCTTTGAGTCGAATTGTAATTGCAGAAACAGAGTTGAATGAAGTCAACGAAAACCATTCGAAGTCAATTATTGCGTATCAAAAAAAAAAAGAAAAGCTAGAAAAACTACATTTAAAGTCGTGCGAAGTCCTAATTCAGTCTCAGCACTTGAATATTGAACTTGAGTCACGATTGGAGCAAATTCTACTTCAATATCAAATATTGCTGGAGTCTATTGAAACAGATTATAAATTCGTTATTTCTGGTATTTCGAAACGATTATCTGAATCAGAGATACACCTGTTGTTCTTGACGCAGGAAAATCTTCATCTAAAGAAACAACTTGAGAATCGTCTTCAACTCAATGCTACCCAACATTCGCACATTCATCAATTTGATGTTGAAGTTGAAGAATATTCTAATCGAATCAATGATCTTGAAAAATTGTGTGAATCAGATTCCGCACATGATTCGTGTAGTGACACTCCTCAATTAAACAATCGAAATGATATTTCCAAGCTTGACACAAGCTACGAAAAACCATTGGACATAGTTGGTAATAAAATCGTCGAACTTAAGGAGAGCGTCTTGTGCCTTGGGACTTGTGGTAAAACCAGAGAGTTGGAACAACGCCTTGAACAAGTTGAAAAGCATCGTGACACTTTGTTAACAAACCTTGAGGGGGATCATAGAGATACTTATGAAAAGTACCTCAATGCATGCGATAAAATCGAAGAATTTGAATTGCGTCTGGGGAGGTTGCACGTGATTAACCATAACTTGATAAATGGCATCAACAAAGATCATCAAACTACAGTAGAATCTTTTCTCCAACAAATCAGCAATTCAGAAAAGCAAGTCACAGCATTGAGTATTTCAAAAACTGCCCTGGAGGGTCAATTAGCTGGGACAATCAGGGCAAATAATGAAATTGTTTCCAGTCTTGAGTCTGAGTTGGCTAGATTTCGTGATAGGTCCGGAGCACATGAACATACTTTGGAAAAAAAAAGTCGAGCGATACAGGCTGAAATGGAAATCCACTATCAAGAACTTCAACAAAAATATGCTGAAGTTTTAACGCAATTAAACCTTACTCACACTTTGAATATTTCTCACTCCAAAGATGTTGGTTTGTTTGTTGAAAGGCCGAATTCAGCTCAAACTCTCAATGCTTCTGTGCTAGAAGAAATAAATGAGTTAAATGCAAGATTGTACGATGTTCAGGCAGAATTAGAGTTGACAAAATTCAATCTTTCTTCAAAGATTGAAGAGCTTGACAGTGCCGAGAAAAAAATTACTGTATTGAAAGAATCAAATCAGGTTCGAAGAAATATGGATTTTGAGAATTATTTTAACTTTTTTTGTTGTTGCAGATTGAGAGTAAACTTCAATTCAAAATTTCTTCTCTTGAGAGTCAGTTGTATGAAAGCCAAAATTCTGTTTCAGAACTAATTGAAAAGTTACGAAATAGTGAACGCGATGCTGAGTCATTCAGGTAATAGATAAAAAAAAAACAATAAAAGTTATAATAAAATGCTGAAGTTATTCGTTTGAATATTTTACCGTTTATATAGAGCTTTATGGTCGAAATGGGATATCGAAGTAGATCTAGGTCGTAAAAAGTCAATCGAGATTGCCCGTCTTGAAGAACGTATAAATGATCTTCTCAAACAAATTGCTGATTATCGTGAAATAAACATTTCAATGAAAGAAATGGAATCACAAGCCGCAGTCGCCACAGAAAAGGTACAAATTGGACACAACAAAAAAGTTGCCTTACGGAATCGCACGGAAGAAATGAATATCAATGACGGGAAGCAAACCGTTTCTGAGTATTTTAACAATATTACAACTGGAAGCAGACACAGAAGCCAGTTCGGACTAATTTCGGAACTCGATTTCTTGAAAGTTGTTGTCACTCCGAGTATACCTTCAAATCCCGAGCAAAAAATATCAGAAGAAATCGAGCAATTTCAAAGTACGATTGAGTTGCTACGCGAAGATCTGGCCGAAGCTTCTCAAAACTATGCAATTTTGCAGTCTGAAATGGAGGATTTAAAAGGACTGCATGAAAATAGTTTGCTTGAAATCCAAGCTTTGAAAAGCAAACAAGAAGTTTCTTTTGAAAATGGTGACAGTGCGGAGATAAAACCAAAAGGAGCAGGAACAAGTGTGCAGAATGTACTGGCCAACGAACTTGCAGAAAAGTCGGAGCGAGTCAAAGAATTGGAAGGAGAACTTCATCTTGCTAGAGCTATTCCAGGCATACTCAAAAAATGGGAGGATGCATTTGTAGTGCAAGAAGAAAACGCTGAAGAACTTGAAAGAGAACTTGAGGCGGCACATACAGAGATTGAACGTATCAAAGAATATACGAAGTTGAGTAATTCTGCGCAAGAAGACGAGATTGCACTACTTGAGAAAGATTTGGCAGCAGCGCATTCGGAAATCAGGCGCCAAGTAGAACTGCTGAAAGCGTCAAATATTGAAAACAAGATTGGAAGCCCAAGCAACAGACGAGAGATTGTCTTTGACGAGCGCATGCATGAGGTTGCATTTACCGAAACAGTCTTATTACACCCTGAATTTGAAACTGTGTGCGCTGAATTGGATGAAAAAAACCTCCTTATTGCACAACTGGAGACGAAACTCGAAAATCTTGCAACAATTCCAGATATTTTGGAGTCTTGGGAAAACGCATTTAAAGCCCAAGAGTCTGACATGGATCAATTGGAAGCCGAATTGGATGCTGCCAATGACCAAATCCGAAGTTTACAAGCCGTTGCATATACTGCATCGAAAAACGGTTTTAGTCAAGAAAGCAGCAGCAGCTCACCAACAAATCATCGCGATATGATGAGAAACATTTCAGAATCGACAATTTTTAGCTCGTCAACAAACACCTGGATTCAGTCTCCATTATCCCTTCAACCGTCGTCGGAAAATAACAGCTTTGAAATCGGATTTGATCCACAAACAGGGGAATATTTTTTACCGCAAGATGGCGAATCAGGGTATGAAACCAAGATTGTAGACTCGCAAAAATATGTTGTGATTTTGTGTGAGCATATCGTGCAGCTGGAACGAGCATTGAGTGAAAGTCGAACACGTATAAGAAATTTGCAATCACAAATTTCGAGTCTGGAACTTTCTAATTCGGAAGCAAGTTTGAGAGCTTCTCGAGCAAGGGCTGATTTGATTGAATTGCAGACATCAAAACGGCTTCTGGAAGCAAGGCTTGAAAGGTTCCGGGTGAAAGAAAAAGGAATTTTTGGAATGTTCAATTCGTAGGAGTATATTACTATGTGAAGCGGGGGTTTTTTTTCGTCAACATTTCAGCATTTCATCCTCTTTTGTGTGGTTTTATTGTTTGTTTTTTTTATTGTGCCCTGTGCAGATTAACTTCTATGAAAGTATTTCTGCTCCAATCAAATAAATTTTCACCATTTATACATTTTTTTAAAGGCATTAAAAAGATATAAAAAATATCATAAATCTTGAGGAGAGGCCGTGTCAGACAATCCACACTTTTTTGTTCTCTTATGTCTGAACAATGCGTCCTATTATTCAGTTGTTGATGTTAGAATAGAGATAAAATAAAATAAAAATAGACTCACCCGTCTAGAAAACATGGCACTGCAAGACTCACAAGAAAACCGCTTAACCAAGCTATGAACAGTGCTATGACGTGTCAAATCATGCACTCTTCCAAACATTTTGCCACAAGACAGTTCCGGGCATGAAAAACGTTTCTCACCACACCCCCCACTACCACTACCACTGCCGCGCCCCGTTCCTTTCCGTAACGTTACCATTGCTGCCGCTGTTACTGTTGTCGTCTTTTCCAAACCATTATGAAACTCCCCATAGTGACATCTCAATTCATCAACATCAACAAAACGCTGCCCACAGTCATCCAGAGAACACATATAACTGCCGTCGTTTTCGGCCTGAAGAGCTGCAAACATATTCGAAAGTTCGCTGTCACTGTTGTTTCTACTGAAAGCCTCTAGGTCAATTTCACTGCGGCTCGAGAGTTCGTAGAAGACTTCGTTGCGATTGCTGCCACTGAGTTGGGCGACAGAAGGCATTACGGTACCTTTTCTTCGACCTGCTGTACTTTTAATGTTGGATTTCGGAAACGTTGCAGACGTTGTTCCAACAATGTTGCGTCTCTTTTTGCCAGGTGGCGCAGCACCAACAATCGTCGTTGGTATGGAGTTCGCCAATGTTACTGGAAATAAAGGCGGCCCAGTTATTGTCGTTGTTGTTGTGGATGTTTGGTTGTTGAATTCGGCGGGTATCATTGCGTTTTTCTGAAGCTGTTGTGGCAACGTTGAATTATCACTCTTGCCGCCGTTGTTACTGTAGTTCTGGGTGGCCATTAGTGGAGGCGGCGTTGGCAGTGGTGCTGATGCTGATGGGACAGCCATAGCAGATGAGTTTGTTGGACCTTGGAATAAACTAAGACTGAATCCACTGCTATTAGGCGATGTGTGTGAAGGCATTTGAATTCGCAATTGTGGCTTGGTTTTTAATTGTTGAAATTGGTGGGGGCCACTATCCGAAGAAAAAGATTCTTTTGTCATGGAACCATCTGATAAACGATAAAATCAATGTAATTGGGGATTAAAAAAATTTTTATTGCACCTGAAATAAAAAGTCCACTCACATCCATTCGATACAAAGTTTTCTAATTTTACGTGACTAGAAGAAATTGTAGGCGAATCGTTTGGAAACAGCCAAAAACTATCATCTGTGGTACCAATTTTATCATTTGACAGAAAGCCAGTGAATTGAGTTGCTGTCTTTCTAGAATCAAGCTGCATAGACTCAAGCTTTTGTACTTGCGAAGGTAGCGGTGGATTTCTTATGCTGGAATTTCTTGTTGATACGCCATTCGAGTTTGGCGCCAATTTCAACTGCGCAAGAGCCTTCTGTCTGTTCATTTCCCCCAAACCCGAAGACACTGGACCCTGAGAATCGAAAAAGGAGTTTTCTCGCGCCGGACAACTTCCCGATAACGTATATGAATCGGAAATTGACCGCGCACGTTGAAAAAATTGACTCTTAAAAAAATTATGTGGTTGTGGACTCGTGACTTGGTTGTTTTGAGGGGGAGGAATCTGACGGCAATCGAGCTGGAAATCAAACATAATATCCGACATAGATAACGAATCTTCTTTTTTAAAGGGTTGCAATAACGGTTGCGGTGCAGTCGTGTCTCCTGTGGAGATATTTCGTGCATGGTGCCACTATGGCGAACGAGAAAAATTTTAGAAATTCATGAGTTCCAGATAAGATCCAAACGTTTACCTTAGATGCAGGCGTATTGTTAGCTATCATGGGAACCGAATCGGTGGCGGAAGTTGCTGTAGAAAAGCAGGGATCGCGCCAAGCGCCTGGAAGACTATTGACAGACTGAAACGAGGAAGAAGCCAGAATGTTGGCATGTGACGACCATGAGGGCAGTGGCGCGTGATGCAGCTGTAAATGCGGAAGCGGCTGTCCAAGTGGATTTGCAGACGATAACGGCGTAAAGTCGTGGTTTGTTTGTGATTGTGATTGCGAGGGCGGAAAACTGGCAGGGAATGACGCAGCAGGGAACCACGTTTCAAGGGGAAGGCCCAGCGCGAAAAGATTACTAGCGGTGTCATTACCCATGTTGATGCTATTGCAGTTATTTTCCGCAGAAAAGGATTTGGCTGTGGTGTTTCTGATGTTAGAATCGAGGCTAGCATCAGGATCAGACGGCAGTTGGATTGGAATAGACAGGGGCATTCAGCGTTCCGGAACTAGCAATATTTGTTGCTGATATTGATGCTTTCAGGGCTATCGGTGGCGTTTGCACTAGTTTGCGGTGGCGGCGGCGCTACGTATTCGGTTTTGCTTGTTTCGCCTTTGCAAAAAAAATATTGCAGGATTTTTGTGCATTCCGATCTGTTCCGACAAATTCCGATCGCATCATTCAATCAAAAAATGGTTATTGTCATTCTGTGGGCTTGCTGTTTTCAACACTTCCTTACCCATCTTACTACGGATGCTGTCAGGCAATCCTGTGGCAGGAATAAAAATTTTACACAACCCCAAAAAACCAAATGTTTTTATTAAATATCAAAAGATCCGAGTCAAACCAATTATGTATGCAAATTAATGCTCTAGAGTTTTCAGGAAAAAGCTGAGTTCTTTTTGCGGTGATAATGTATCTAGCATCTGAAAATAAACACTCAGAGGGAGCCGATGAGCATGAAATTGTTAAATAGTTTACTGCCATTTCACATAACTGGATATTCTTTTTTGTGAGTTTTCTACCACCAAAGAATATCATCTGTCTCCACTTGCTCCTGTTTCAAGTATTTTTCAAACTCATCGTCTCCAGACTTTGTGTCTCAGAGTTTTACCATTTTCTATTTTTGTTACCAAAAATAGCCAATGATTTTCAATATTTATATCTTGTTGATTATTTAACAATTGAGGTTTTGGTACTTTTCTTCAAGAAATCACCCAAAAGTTTTTGATGTGCTCTTCAAGGTCAGGATTTTTGTCATTAAGTTAAGCAAGTTGTAAATCTTCACAAAAGTTGAAATTTAATTGCAGATCAAGAATAGTTAAAAGTGATGGGTGGATTTTCTCCAGTATTTTTGAAATTTGATATAAAAAGCTTCCAATGTGGCAAAATAACAGTTAAAAACTTTATGGCCATATTTCTGAATAAAATCACCAATACGTTTTGTTTTTTATCTGTTGTG
The DNA here is from genome assembly GCA_027596945.1 of Physocladia obscura. NCBI lineage: Eukaryota > Fungi > Chytridiomycota > Chytridiomycetes > Chytridiales > Chytriomycetaceae > Physocladia > Physocladia obscura. The sequence continues at coordinate 13,059 of JADGJH010000152.1, forward strand.
AAGTTAAAATTTGTTGGTATTACATGCTGATTTGATCAAAAAGAGTTTCATACATTGAAAAAACTTCAAAAGCAGTAACAAATATACTTTTCATGTCAAATGTGGAATACCAATGTGTCACAACATCTTGAATAACTGTAATAAATTGTCTTTCAAAGTTGCCAGCATTAACCCATGCAGTTTGTAATTCTCTGACATGTTGTGGAAACTCTTTCACAGCAACAACAAGAGAATGCAACTTTAATCGCTGAATTGGGATTTTTCAAGCATTTATCAAGAATTGCTTGAACAGCCAGATCAACAATATGTGCCAACAACGGACATGTGTCTCATTTTTATGCTTCATAAGACATGTCCATTTGATCCACATTGGATTGCAAAACAAAAGCAGTAGCATCAATTGATAATGATGCAACTAAAAAATGATGAATAAACATGTTTTACCAACTGTACATGCAAAGTGGCCAAAAAATTGGCAGGCAAGAATGAATGGGACTCAAATTACATTCAACAGGACAATGCGAAACCATACGTTGGTAGCTCACAAGAATCTTTGAACAATGAACTTCTACAAACCAGATTTCATATTCAAATTCAAAACCAACCAATCTAGATTTTAATATCCTTGATCTGAGAAATCCAATCTCTTCAACACCAAATTGGTGGTCAGCATACTATTGATGATATTATTACCGCAACAGAGTCAGCTTTCAATAAAATGGAATCATCTAGACTCAACAACAACATGTCTTTGACACTTCAAAACCGAATAGTTGAGTCAATGAGAGGAAACAACTTCAAGATCCCCCATATGCAAAAGGCAAAATTAATGCATAAGAGAGAACTGCTATTAGCTCTAAATATTCCTGCAGAAGTTTATTTTGAAACATTTGAAACAGAAGGGAATTTTTTTTTCAACCTGCATTGTTTAATTGCCTGATTTCACCCGTTTCTAAGTGCTTGATATTTCTATGGCCCCATGCGGCTATTACGCCGCTTTCGCTTCCATCCTTTTCGCCAATAAATCCAGCCTGTAAAATTTGTAAGGTGTCGCCATGTGAAACAATAAATGTCAAATCATTCTCGTTCTCCTTTTGCTCCTCCTTCACAACCGCAATCGCGCGTCTATACACATTCTCAGGACTCTCTACGTTTGCGAAAATCTGATGCCGGGCATCAAACTCCCACACTGTGCGATACTCCTGCGCGCCTGATTTTCCTTCCAAGTCGCCGAAATAGCGTTCGCGAAGTCGCGCATCGAGAGTCATTGTTACATATGAACAACCGTATTTCTTTTGCTGCTGTTGGTGCAATGTTTCAGCGACTATTGCGGCGGTTTCTTTGGCGCGTGTGAAATCAGAGGAAATGACTTTGATATTGGTCGTTTTTGTTAATACCAGGGTTGGGACCAAGGCTTGTATTGACTGTGTTTTTTTCTACTATTTACTCGAACTACATTTTTGGAATGCGTGTGGGGTGGTTGTGTGCTCACGCTTTGTACTTGAATCTTGCCAACATCTGATAAACCTTCTGACTGCTTGACACCGTTTTCTGGCCAAGAGCAGATGCGGTCTGCTACGTTTGCCGTCGATTGTCCATGCCGAACCTTTTTGTTTATCTTATCAGTTCTTAGCGGCCAAAGCCAAATCGAAAGTTGTCACCAGAAACAACATCCAGAATTCAGATTTTTATTTAAGAGTCAAAATGAACTCAAAAACGATTGCAATTCTTGGAGCTGGTGTTCAAGGCCTCTCAACAGCAATTCTTCTTCTTCACCAAGGAGCCACAAACGTTGCTATTATATCAGATGCTAATGTCGCCGAGTTTGATCCATCAGACCCCACCTTTGCCTCCCCAAAGGTTCAAATAACCATTTGTGTCTTCTCATCAAACATTCAAAAACACCACCTAATAAATTAATAAATAAAAAGGCTGGTGCCAACTGGCAGACATTCGCGGCTGAAAACGACTCACGTCTACAGGAATACGATTCAATCACATATCACGCACTCAGAAAACTTGCGGTGGTTCCAGAGTGTGGTATCTGGCGGCTCCCAGGAATGCAGTTTTACGACTCCAAGCCACAAAACTTTCAACACCCATGGTACAAGCGTTTGGTTGAAGGGTACGAGGAATGTACACAGGAAGATTTAACTGCAACAAAGAAATTCGGTATCAAATACCAAACCGTCACGATCAATGTTCCCAAATATCATGCTTGGCTCACGGACAAGGCGAAAGCAATGGGCGCTACTTTTGTAAAGGCGAAACTTAACCATTGGGAAGACGCCTTGAAGTATGTTAAGGCTGATATTGTGATTAACAGTACTGGATTGGGTATGTGTGTTAATATGTTTTTTGTCTTACGCTTGTTACCAGGTTCGTTATGGTTGGGAGGTATCCAAGATCAAACAATGTACCCTGTTCGCGGTCAAATAGTAGTTGTCCGTGCTCCTCAAGTGAAGAGAACAATCAGCACCTCATCTGCGTTGAATGGTTATCGTGGCACAAAAAATATGGCTGAAGCAGCGGCAAAAGTTACTTATGTTATTCCACGTGAAGACGGCCTGGTTATTCTCGGTGGAACATATCAACAAAATAACTTGTAAAGTAGACATTGTTGCAAAATATTTTAATCATTCCAATACTCTTTTTTATATTTTATTTTATATGTTTTTCAGCTCAATGGAAGTTGATCCTGCTACCACAAAAAGTATTATTGAGCGATGCGTTGGGATTTGCCCTGAACTTCTTGTGGATGGAAAGCTTCCCGAAATCGTTGAAGTAAAAGTTGGTTTGAGACCAGGAAGAAAAGGCGATTGCCGTATTGATGCACAGACTTTGAGTTGAGTTTTACAGCTTTTTCATACTAATTGTATTTATTGGTTGACAACTTTTTTTTTCTTCTAGCGACGTCAAGAGGACGCGATGTGGTCCTTGTCAATAATTATGGACATGGAGGTTCGGGATATCAGTGCAGCTGGGGATGTGCATTAAGTGTTGTTAAACTTGTGCGCCAGTCTGCTGGAGTTGGCGTAGACGGCGCTGCTTTGAGCAAATTTTTGACGGAAACCATTGATTTTTCGTCATTGCAGGCGAAACTGTGAGTCAAATTCTTTTACCTATTTTTTTCTTTCCATGAAGGAATGAATGGGTCAGAAATAAGATTAAATTGAGAAAAAAATTTGAAACGATGGACAACCAAACAATCGTTGTGCTCGGAGCCGGTGTTCAGGGCCTTACGGCAGCATTATTATTGCTGCACCAAAAGGTTAAGCGTGTTGTTATTGTTGCTGAATCGTCAATTTCCGAATACAACAAGAATGATCCATATTTTGCATCCCCAAAGGTGAATAAACATAAACACCAACCTGCCTTTCAATACACGCACATACCCACACAAAAATGTACAAGGCTGGCGCAAACTGGCAAACGTATGTGGGAAATCACGACTATCGGTTGCAATCCTTTGACGAGGCATCATACTATACACTCTGGAGTTTGTCGTTCCTTCCGCAATGCGGGATCATGCGAGTGCCAGGTTTTCAGTTCTACGATGAACAGCCAAAGGTTTTTGAACATCCTTGGTACGCGCGTTTTGTTAAGGGCTACGGATTCGCAACCGAGAAAGATTTGCCTCCATCTAAAAAATTTGGCGTCAGATACGAAACGGTTACGATTAATGTACCGAAATATGTGGCATGGTTGATGGAAAGAGTGAAGGCGATGGGTGGGACTTTTGTTTGGACGAAATTAGAGCACTGGGAAGACGCGTTAAAACACGTCAAAGCAAATACAATCATTAACTGTACAGCGTTGGGTACGAAGTTTAAGAATATATTCCTTGCTCATTTAACGGAATGAAATTAAACACAGGCTCATCAAAACTTAGAGGTATTGAAGATAAGGATTTGTATCCTGTACGTGGGCAGATTGTGATTGTTCGGGCACCCCAAGTTCAACGCACAATTGGTACTGCCTTAGAACTGGGTGGATCGCGAGGAGACATGGCGCAATCTGAAGGTGGATTTTCAGCGTCAGTCAAACGAGCATTTATTTAACTGTGAAAAATAAATAGAGACTTCTAAAGTTACTTACGTTATTCCACGCGAAGACGGACTTGTTATTCTCGGAGGCACTTATCAAAAAAATAATTTCAATATGAATGTTGATCTTCAAACAGCTCAAGAGATAATGGATCGTTGTGTTGCAGTTTGCCCAGAACTTGTTGTCAACGGCAAACTTCCAGAAGTACATGACCATGTTGTTGGCTTACGTCCAGCTAGATATGGCGACTGCCGAGTAGATTCACAGTACCTCAGTTCGCTAAGCTTTTCCTTTTTCTTTTTCTTCTAATACTTCTCCTTTTTCCAAAAAAATGTTAACGTATCAATTAAACACAGAAACGTCAACTGGGAGAGAAATTTTGTTTGTTAATAACTATGGTCATGGGGGCTATGGATATCAAAGCAGCTGGGGTTGTGCCCGTAGTGTGGTAACAATAGTACGTCGTGCAATTGGTGTTGCTCAAGACGAAAAAGTATTGACCAACTTGTTAAAAAATGTTGTTGGCTCATCCAATCGCGAAGCGAAGTTGTAGTTTTTGCGAAGTTGATTTTAATTGCTTTTGTTTTTCTTTTTTTTTTTTTTTGTTTTTGACAAATCAGTGATTATAGCTGAAAATGGCCTCAGCAAACCCAGAAACAGGTTCAGAGCCGATTTCAGATATTTTGAATTTGACAGACTTGCAGCTTGACCCTCCTGATAATTGGTATGAGTTCCGAGGTCATTTTATGTAAAATGATAAAATTTCATGGAAAAAAGGTTGTCTTCACAACCACAGAATTCAGATAACTTGCCCGATTTTCAAATTTTGACCTGGCTAAAAACCGATGAAGATATAAATGCTATGATTGATACTGCTAATGGTTTACTACACCGACGCGTGAAATCGGAGGAAAATTCGACAAATATAAATTCAACATTGATTGAAGTTTCCTGCCAAACCCGCCAGAAAGTCCAAGAAATTTCGAAGAATGAAATAGTGCTGGCAAACCCTATGCTTAAAAAATCGAAAACTACAGCCTGTTTTCAACAGCAATTGGCCGAAAGCAGTATTCCAAAGCCATCATTTATGGGAATGGGAAAACCTACAAGCAAATATACGCTTGCAACCACTGTTTCAACTTCGCAGATTCCAAAAATGTCTGGCCGGCTGATATCTGGCATCCCAACCTCACGAACTTGCTCAAGTTTATCAATGTTGAGTCGAGGATTGAGCAAAAGTCATTTTTCCCCTACTACCTCAAGGCAACATAAAATTGAGCATTCAAGCACTGCTCTTTCTTCTGAAATTTTAAGCAAAGATCATCTTCTACATAAACAAAACAAATAAAATAGAATTATTATTTTCTTTTTCCATTTCTTTTTCTTATACAAAGAGACAATCCATAAATGAAAGATCCAATTCTTAATCCCCCAGTGACACATAGAATTGGAAACTGGTGCGAAGAAGCTGTTCTACGTGAAGTATCCAAGTCAATTTTTATTTTCTGCAGCAAACACAATTTCTCAGTCACGACAACTGATTTTACAGGAACAGCTCAAGAATTTTTTGGCAAAATGTGATGCTGGAGTTTTAGAGGTGCAACGCAACGAGATGAAAAAACAAATGGCACTTCAAGAGACGCCACTTTCGACGAAATTTGAGTTTGGACAGAATATTATGATTAAGGTGAGATCATACATTATTATTGTCTTTTTTAATTTTCTTAACTGTTCATTTTAGAATGCTGGTACTGATGGTTACCTTTCTGTTGATTTGTCAGATAAATTTCCGGAGCATGTGACCGAGAGTGATATTTTTTACGTGACGACGGCTATAGGAGCACTTGATGCCAATAAAAAAGTTATCGCCACGGCCAGATCCACAATGAAACTCCTGCCCGCTGATGTGTATACCGAAGTTGGACTTAGAGATTTGATTCCTAGATACGGGCAAAAGATCTATATTGTTGTTTCTGACGCACTATTTGAGAAACCAGTTTCGTTTCTTTTATTTTTCTCACTACATGACTTACGTTAATTTTTAGATGTTTTTATGTTCTGAGCATAAAACGTTGAGCAGAAGCTCTCGCCGTTTGCACCTTCAACCTGCATTCCTTTCTTTCTACAAAGATTCTCGCGCAGAATGGCAGATTGTATTTCCAGACCCAAACTTTTCAATTGAAATGGAAGGGCATCCAGTTCCAGTAAGTTTTTGTATGAATTTTTTAACCCGTAAATAAACAAGAAGCAGGTTGGAGAGCGAGTGATTGTCCGACATCCATTGACTGGAATAAATATTGGATCCGAATTATCCTCCAAAACAATGATAAGGTAAAACATTTCTCTTTATTTTATGTTTTATTTGCTTATTCTAACAATCAGAAATGATTTTGGATGTGAATGGGATGTTGATTTGACGAGAAAACGCGAAACAAAATGGTGCAGGTGGATTTTTGAAAATAAAACTTGTTGAATTTGAATCTTCAATTTTACATCTAATAACGGTGGCATATTTATTTCAATCGGAGTCAGCTTCTCCCTTTTGCTGTTCTTGAGCTTTTTTACGAGCCAAGTATCTTGCTCTTGCATCCAAAACAACAGCCTCAGTTGATTTCTTCACCATCTTTTGTAACAGATCCTCTCTTTCACGAGCAATTTTTTGCAATCGCTTTTCTTCGCTTTCTGCCATTTGTTTCTCTGTTTCTTCCAACAAGCGTTTGGCTTGTTCTTCCTTTGCGCGTCGTTTTTCAATTTCGACACGTTTTCTTTCCCGCTCTTCCCGTTCTTTTTGCCTTTCTTCTTCCCGTATTCTTTCACGGTCTCGCTCGTCGGCTTCCCGCTCTTCATCAATAACTCGCAGTTTTGTTCGTGAAACATTTAAACCGCCTTTCAGAAGCACCCTAATTTTCTCAAATTAATAAAATTTTTTAAAGGAAGGAATTTGAGAAACCTTTTATCCACAACTTCATTCGAAGCGTTGATTTTAGCTTCACCGCGATTTATTGCAGCCTCGAGACGTTCTTTTTCCTCCGAAGCTCTTTCTTTCTCGCGGCGCTCACGTTCAGCAGTAGCTGCAGCGATGTCTTTTGCTGACAAGTTTGATCCAGCTGTTATTTGTTCATGAGAGTCCAATAAACTGCGATAAAATTGCGCCATATCACCGCCAGTTTTTTGGAGAGCTGCGATAAATCCAACCAATGAGTTTTAATTTAGGTTTTTTGCAAAAGCAGATGATATATGCACCTTCATTTCGTCTTTCTTCTTCTTCAAGACGCCTCAGCTCTTTTTGCCGTTCCTTGTATGCCTCCGTGACGAATGCATCCTTGTCTCCATACAAATCACCTTCTTCAACGCGCTCTTTCGCAACTTTTCTGTCTTCAACGCGTTCCAATTCGATTTTACGTTGCAATGATGCAGCTAGTAAGTTGGAAACGTATCTAGGCTGCATTCAAAAGAGTATCAGTATAATGCAACAGAGTCGAATGTGGCAGAAGTATATTTTGCAAACTCACTTTCTTTCGACCATGCTTATCAACATCTCCCAGATCTCTTTTCCGCCGCTGTGCTTCTTCTTGTTCTTTCATGGAATCATATGCGCCATCGTAGTCGAATATATTCGGATCTTCGTCGAGAGCAGCCTGTTTCGCCTTTTCAACCCGGGCATTCGGCGCCGATTGAGTTTGAATTTCACGGGCGGCCTTTGATCGAAACGATGACGAGGTCGGTTTCGACTTTGAATTCTTTATTTGTGGACTTTCCGAATCACTGGCGTTCAGAGCATCTTCATCGGAATCGTTGTTGAAGACTGCAGGTTTCTTTGTCGCTATTTGCTGATTAGACCCCGAAACTACACCGGTGCGTTTGATAAGTCCGAATTTGAGTCCACCGGCCGATCCACCAACATTACGCATTGATCCATTAGACGCCATTCTTTGTCAAGTATCACACTTGCCTCAACAAAAGATTTTCAAGTTCAGAAAAATGGGGGATCCGTACTACGCAGTAAAAGAGTTCGTACATTGCACCAATTCCACTCCGTTACATCCCTCGCATTCGTAAAACTACTATACGACAAGCTAACTGAAACATCCGATGCCAATTCGAAACCATACTGTCCGATTGAAACCAACATTCTACGTAAACATCAAAAATCAACAACCGAACGATTCTGCTGTTTACCAGCGAGATTGAGCAAGCTCTGAGCCACGCCCAACAACTGCACACGAATCTTCGACGTTTGCAGAACTCGGGATCTTCGGCAGCCAGCGTTGAGAAGCAGAGCGAGTTGCTTTGGACTCATGGCGAGCTTTCGACAGCTGCGGCAAATATTACCGAGGATTTGACTGATCTTGCTGGTGCAGGTTTGTTGTATTTTGGAAAAAGTTTTAATCTGTTCCATTATTACTCTGCCTATTCACCAATAATTTGTATTTAGTTGCTGCTGTCGCATCAAATCCAGCACGTTTCAACCTCGACGCGTCAGCAGTAGCACAACGGTTAGACTTTGTTGCGCGCACACGACGTGAACTCGATGAAATCAATACCACGCTTGCACGTAAACGTGCCGCGTCGGCACAGCCACAGGTATCAAATAGCCTGGCCCCACCGAATATTCATGCAAAGCCAAAATCCGTGGCATCTTCCCCAAAATCTGATAGGGATTTGTTGCTCGGGAATGGCGGAAAGAGCAGATCACAGAGCGAACAACCCAGGTGTTTGAACAATGACAAATCCATGGATAGGGAAAATAGTGTTCAACAAATGATAATGAAGGAGCAAGATCAACAACTCGAGAGCGTGGCGACAACAGTCACAAATATGAAAGAAATTGCAATAGTTATGAATCATGAACTTGAAGACCAAGCAGCGTAAGTAAAACTTTTTTTATAAGACAAATGATTCAAAATTTTCCACATTTGTAGCTTACTACAAGATCTGGATGTTCAAGTTGATGATACACAAGGAAAATTGGACATGGGGCTAAAAAGATTAAAGGACTTTATTCAAGCCAATTCAGGTATGATTGTATTTCAAAATTTTACGGTATATCGATCAGAGGTTTTCAAATCCACACACATTCACTCACACTCATCATACCTTATTCACCCAAACGCACGCACATGTGTACACTTAAAACAAAACCAATAGACACAAAACAGCAGTGGACAATATGCTGCCTAATTATTGCACTTGTCGTTCTACTCATAGTTGTTTTTTCTTTGTAAAATCTATCCTCCTTTTATTTTCAAATAATCACATGAGCGCTCACTCTTTTGGTATCAGTAGTCTGAATACAATTTTCAAATATTTCACTTCATATTTTCAGTTTTTCCATCAGTCCAATCAAGTCCTCACATTTATCCAGGGCAAGATTTGTATAATAAATCCGATGAAGATTTGACGATGATAGGAATAACCTTTATAAAAAATTCCTTCATAATTCCCATCTCATGAAATTTCTAATCATGAATTTGTCATTATGTTGCAATGTCAACTAGAAAGCTTCACCAGACAGGCAATTCATCACTTTTGCAGTATTTCTTTTTGAAGTGTTGCAAAATAATTCAAGCACAGGTAGTTGATTTGATGTGAATTCACAGAAGAATGAAAGGAGATCAAATTTGCTTTTCATTTTTTTCAGCAAAAACATGGGTTTCCACACAAGGCTATTTCTCAATCCAACTCCTAATAATCAAATTGCGTTTCAAATTGTCTTTATCGCAAGTTAGGACGAGGCAAATCAGCAGAAGTCACAATATATTTACTAAAATAGAATCATCAAGTGTAAAATTTTTAAAGTTGGTTGAATTAACGTTTCCCTCCATGCCAAAATGATTCAAAAGTCAAAAAATTGTTTCTTGGAAACTTAGAAAGCGTAGTCTTCAAATTTTTGTGCAGTTTACAGCACAAAAGAGGTAAGAAATTGTTTTAGTCTCGTACAATTCCACAAAAGCAATGAGCCTATCACAAATCAAATAGAAATTTGGTATCTATTTAGATGCAATGCTCAAATAAATAAAATTCTGGTTAATAAAAATATTCATGTTTGCATTTGGACTGAAATGGTGTTAGTAAAGCTTAGTCAAGAATTTATTGTACAGGTCTATAAAGCAATCTGGTCGATGCAAGAGGTTAGTGCTCAATGTGTTCATGAGCAACAATCCATCATTAAATCTCAAATAACTATCATAAAAATTGAATGCGAGAAGTTAGTGCTCAATGTGTTTAAATGCTATTTGCAACCGCTAAACAATTGCCGAAGCCTCGCAAAAAGACTGCAACTGAAAAAATAGTAAACTGTCAATGTGACTTTAATAATAAAGATTTAGAGCTTTTACTGTAATTTTATAATATTTGAACTAGTTTTTTATTTAAAAATAAAGTCCCTTTTATAGTTCTCCCTAATCAACATAAAAGTCCAAAGACGGCTCCACCCAAAAATCTCAAAAGAGTGATATGAAATATAGTTAAATCAAAATGAAAAAGAGTGATAACAAAAGGAGAATTGTGTCGGGTGGATTAAATGAATTGTTGTTGATGAATGCTGGGGAGCGAACTAAAACAACAAAAAGAAATTATTAAATGTGAAAAATGATATCACCTCAAGCATTCTAGGAGAACTAAAAGAGCAATAAAAAAAAAACATCTGGAAGGTGTTGCACGCTATTGTTTTTTTTCTGTACTCAGACTGGTGGAAACAAATTTTGCTGACTAGTACTTAAAAATGTTAGAAACTGCTGAACAAAAATACGTCAATTTTAGTATGCAAATCTGATGCAAACATTTGCAACAGCAAAATCAAGAGCAACATTTTTTTCCGCAGTTTCAACTGAATCTTTTGAAAAATAATATATATATATAAAATAAAAACTATTTATTTATTTTTTATTTATTTAATTTGAACCAAAATAATAATGTAAAAATATCTTTTATTTATGTATTATTTTTGCTTGCATTTCTTGTTTCATTCCATTAACTCTCACCACAGAGTCATTGAAACTTCAACATGCCCAACCTTACTCCTTAAACAATTTGACCCAGTCTGTTGACCATGATTCAGGAGACTCTACTACAGTCTTTACCAGCTGACAAAGAAATTGCTGCAGACCAATGTTAAAGTAAAAGATTCAAGCTGTATGGAAAAATGAATTCACTCTTCATTTAAAGAAATGGCTCAATTTTCTTAAAGAACAAAACAGTGGACTTGCCGTTTCCATCATTAAGCAGAAGCTTTTGTATTAATACAAGAAAGTTTTGTATAGGGAGGAAAATGCAAGGTTTATTTAAAGATGGTTTTTTGCGACAATATGATTTTTCGCTGTTTGTGTCTTTTTTTCTTTTTTTCTTTTTTTCTTTATATTTTAATTAAATTTTTTTTAATTTAAATTTTTTTAAAAAAAAAAAATAAAAATCGTTTTTCCTCCTCTTTTATTTTTTTTTTTTTTTTTACCACTATTTTTGGAACTTTTTAAGAAAATACAATAATAATTAAGAAAAAATGCCAAAACCGTCGAAAGAAGAAGATAGACAAAATCGAAAGCAATTGCAAACACTCCTTCAAGTTCCTGAGAACACTCTGTGTGCAGATTGTTCTGATCCCAGTAAGTATATTTTGTTATTTTTACCCTTCAAATATGCAAATCCATGAAATAAAATAGAACCAAAATGGGCTTCAACAACACTCGGAGTATTTCTTTGCATCCGCTGCGCTGGATTACACCGAAACTTGGGCCGTGAAGTTAGCGTCATAAAAAGCATTGACGCAGATGCGTGGACAGCTTCTGAAGTCTCTGTAATGGGTGCAATTGGAAACCGTCGCGCAAATGCACGTTTTTTAGCCCTCGGTGGCACACCACCGGAACCAACAGCCAAAGATTTGGAATCACATTTTTTTTCGGCAAGTTTCGGTGAAGTCCAAGACAAAGCGCGATGCAATGACAAAGAAATGTTGAAATTCATAACACGCAAGTATAAAGGGAAAGTATTTATGCGTGAAAATGATCGACGCGACTTTGAACGTGAGCAGCTGCAAAGGCAAACGCAAGTTGGACAGTATCAAAATCAACAACAAGCAGTGCAAAAAAATGGCAGCAGTATTAATCCAAATTCCCCGATTTCTCTTGAGCCAGATGACCATATTACTTTCTCTGGACAGCTCAAATTGCTTGCCGGGATGGGTTTCACTGACGTCACAAAGTGTCTCGTCGCTTTGAAACGTGGCAAAGGCAATATTGATGCTGCAGTGGGACTTTTGGTGCATGGAAAGAATTTGGATCCAGCACCGCAACAGTCTTTAGTTTCAAAATCTTTACCAGTATTTTCAAGTAATAATACTTCCATGAAACAATCTCTTGAACATGCACTTGCGTTTTTGTATGGGATGGGATTCACTGACAGAGACACGAATATAGCTGCTTTGAAAAAAGCAGATGCCAACGTGGATTGTGCTGTTTCTATACTCATGGACCAGGCATATTTGAATTTTGCTCCAAAATCCGTCGCTGTTGTTGAAAATGAAGATTTAATGTCTCTAAACAACCTTATGCCTATGACTCAACCGGCTTCTTTGAGGTTTCAGAACAATCAACAAAGCTCTGCAAGTCCATTTAATGTCTTTTCCAGTCAATCACAGCCGATTCAAGCTGATCAACAACAGTTAATTCAAGGTGTTCAACAGTCGCAAGTTCTGCCCTTTGATAAAGCTCAGTTGCAACAACTTCAGCATCAGCAGCCCACCCTACAAAAATTTCCACCATTTAATACTACACAACAGCTTCAGCCGTACCAGCAGTCAAGTTTACAGCAATTTCAGCGATTCTACGCACTGGCACAACAAGTAAAGCTGTCACTGCAACAACAACAATTTTCCTCTGTACAACAAGCATGGCCGCCGCAACCATCTCAAGTTCAATCTCAACAGCAGAATACATTTATTTCATCAGCAGAACAAATCCAGCTGAAGCCAAATTATTCGCCGCAGATTTCACCCGGGTTATATTCAACACATTCGCCAATCTTCCAGCCACAATCTCAGCAGCGGCAGCAACAAACTCTCAATTTTTCAGGTGACAGTGCGCAACAAATTGATCCATTTGCTGCGCTGCTGAAAGATTCAAACATGATGCCAGCACAACAGATGCCAGCGCAACAGTTTCAGGGTTTTGGATTGCAACAACTTCAGCATCAGCAACAACTCACTTTGGGCATGACCGCCACTAAAAATCCTGTAATTGACAATTCAAATTATTCAGCAACACCTGCTTTTGCTGTTTTTAATGTCAGTTTAATTTTAGTTTAAAATAATTTTCTTTGAAAATTTTCTTAAGCAACAACAGATTCCGCGAGTTAATGGAAATTATGGGCAGCAATTGCCCCAATCTATTGAAAATTCGCAGCGAAATCAGATTGAAATAATTGATCAGCAGCGACAGCTTCTAGGAAATTTTCAGCAGTAACAGCAGAAGCTATACTTTTGAAGCAATAACAGGCTTTTTTTTACTTAATCTGTTCCAAAATAATTGGCCATTTCAAATTTCGGACAGCAGGGAATATTAATTTATCAAAGATGAATAAACATGGTTGTAAAAAACTGTTTATAAAAAACTTTTTTGCTTAAAATGTTTTTCAAACTGGTTGGTAATCTTTGTCCGAAGCCGAGTTTCGATTTATTAAAAAACAAAGCAAGGAACTTGCGCCAAGAAATTTTATTTTCTCTTTTTCTCCTTTAAAGATCCACAGCTAGTATCGTCGTTCCATCTACCCTAAAACAGCTAACCAAGCTTCGCGCTTGTTTTCCTTTCTTTGATTTTATTTCGTGTCTTCTCAATAAAATTGCCATTTGGGGTGTTTAGGCAACATTTCCAACCAGAATAAGTTTTTCACAAGAGAAACCCCCAATTTATTAATTGAAAAGTACTGTTGTAAAGTGAAAATAAAAATTTGCCGTAAAACTACTCCAAAGTCTCCGATCCACAGTATTTAATAAAAAACAGAGAGATTAATGCAAATTATCTATAATAATAAACAGATCTATCTGAAAAAATTGAATACAGTTCAAGCAATATCTTAACTTGCTCTTCTGGCCATGCCATCTTTTTTGAGGCTCCTTCCACTACTGTCCAAGAATTGCTTGAGTCTGATAGGTTGGACATGTATACTTATAGTTCTTTTTTGCTCGTATGCTTCAAAGACATGACCAATCCTGTTTCGGTTGACTTTGAACCATTGTGTTCTTACGCTTTTTTCATGGATTTTCAAACAAAAAATCTACTCAGAACTCAACTTAATTATTATTCTACGAAAAAAAACAAAAAAAAACAGGAAAAACATTAAACAAGCGTGCACCATATTTCAATTTTTTAGCTGTACAAAAATTTTGTCATTGTTGAAATATTCTACAGATTTAGTTCATGGGTAAAAAAACTGCCATGATTATAATATTAAATAGAATTTTCAGATCCAATGACTTAATTACAGCCAGTTCAACTTACATTGCCTGCCGAAAATTAAGTGGAAGAAAAAAAATTAAAACAACAAAAAAAATTTTTACTTTTCTGAAAATTTTATGAGGAAAGTGAACTATTTACTGCCCTGGTGATTTTTTTTTTTTTTTTCTCGATAGAAAATGAGAAATAAATGATTTGTCTTTTAAACAAAACCGAGCCCACCAGAAAAGCGCGCAGATCGTATG